>KK119455.1:83150-107812 GCA_000611955.2 Stegodyphus mimosarum
CTGACTTTTATAACAATTAATACATATCACAAAATTCCAGTTCGAAAAAAATTCAGTCAAAATAAAAATTATTTTAAATTTATAAGGTGTAAAACGTGCAACAACATGTGTGCAAGTAATATTTCTGTATGAAAAGTCGGGACAATAAAAAATAAATTAAATTAAATCTACTCTGTTTTATATAATTCCAAAAACAAGATTTCTTTCCTTTTTTGTGTGCGACAAATTTAAAAAAAAATCTCGTAAATTTAATTTTATTAGTTTAAATAGTAATAGTATTGTTAACAGTTTAAATATTGGGTCTGAAAAATATCTAAAAAAAGGTTTATATTTTTTTGAAGTTTAAATTAATAGGTTCTTGTAATTTTAGGATTCTAGATAATAGTTTTAATTTTATTTGGGATTTATTTACCAATGGCTTGATTTTTAAAATTGATTTGATAATGTACCTATTGAAGAATCATGCAGAGTTTTCAGAAATAGATTTGATTTCATTTCAAATAATCTTTATTTTCATAAAAGGATTTTAATCGAAATTTCTAATTTTGTTCAAATTTTGTTTGAAAAACAATTATACCTATGGCGGAATCAGCATATTTTTTAAAATTAATGGTACAGGAATGGATGCAAATTATTTTAGTACTACTGCTAGTTTATTTATGTTTAAGAATACCATTTTTATAATAAATGCAAACGTTCTAAGAAATTTACAGTCTACAGGTATACGGATAATCAATTAATTTACTATGTAGATAACACTTCTATAAATATGAAAAGAAGCTCACTTATCCTTCATTTATAAATTTTAAAAAAGGTACCAATTATAGCTAGTAAATTTTTGGATGTTGCTATCACAATCGTTTAATTTTCAAACATCACTACTTGTATTTACGATAAATGTCAGGATTTTCTATTTGATCTGACTTCGCTGATTCATTGGTCTTCTAATATACACAGAAGAATCTTTTCTATTACTATTTTCGGCTAAAGGTTTAGTTTTCAGAAATATTCAACTACAAGTTCAGTTTCAGTAAACAACTCTATATCTTGCAAGGTAAATTATTTTATAGTAATAATGCTTCTTCACAGAGAAATATGCACCTAATTATATATGCTCGTGATTAAATTCTAATACATTTTTGGTATGAAATGTAGCAATGAAATCTCTGTTTAAGAAGTTGCATTATGGATGCAAAGAATTTTGCTTGTACGACTGAAATGCAATTGAATATTCTTTTCGGATTGAAGCTATATTTTAAGTTTTATTTTTTATACATTTAGGCATGCATTGTTATATATTACATTCGTTATATGTTAGTCATGCATTGCATGAATTTATTTTATATGAATTCTAAATTGGCAAAATCTCATCTGAGAATGGCAGCATAAATTTTTCAGTCATACCTGACAATGATGCTTTTTCTCGTAGACTTTACGTGACAGTTGGAAATTTGCAGCTGGGTATGTTTGCGCTTCTTTCTGAACGCATAAGCTCTTTCTGAATCCTTAAACTCCATGTATTCATACTCAGATTTTACTCCCACTATTCTCTGTTCAGGAATTTAGTTTATTCATAAAACTAAATTCCTGCATAGAATGGGAGATTCTTAAACCCGAAATACCGGGCTATTTAAATTAAGGTTTATTTAAACTAAAATCTATTGACGTGTATAAAATTTTTAGGCTGGCATGTGAGCTTGGCCGAAAAGCTGTCCGCTTAATTTTGATATCATAAAATAATTCATCACGCTTCTAACGATTTTTAATCTATTTATTTTAGATTTTGTTCACTTCGAAAAATTCAGAAATAAATTTTTTGTAACACAAATTCTTGCAAACTGTTTGTTCACATGTTTAAGTACTTGAAAGTCCAGCATGGTTCGAGGTTTGATAGTCAGTATTAATTTAATTTTATTTTATTCTTGTACAAATTTTATTGGCATGTAATATATTGTTACACTTTTTTACTTGGCTTATTCAAAACATTTCTTGAGAGGGGGTTATTCGGAAAATTTTGTTAAACTAGGTCTTCATGATCATCGATAATTATTATTATTATAGAAAATTATCTCAATGTAATGGTGCCTGTAGCACAACCTTTTAGTGTTTCCCATTATTTTTCTTTCTTTAATGTATTATATTACTTTTTGTTATATATTATAATATATAAGAAACTTCACCAACATATATATATATATAATATAAGAGGCTATATATATTATATAGAACACACTTCAACAAGCAAAATAACAACAAGAAATGAAATAAACTCTACGATGATTCTTTCTTATGCAAAAAGTAAGAAAAATATACAGGTAATAATAACGTACTAGATTTATAAAACTTCTCACAAAACTATTACATAACTAGAGCAAATTTCAAAAGAAATGTTCAGTAGAGTAATAATCATAAACAAAAGAAGTATTCTGAGGAACAATTCTTGTAGTTAAAGAGTTATACAATGAGAATATTATAAAAATGGGAGGAAAACGACTAGTTTAGGTGGTAGAAAATAGATAATGACGATTTCAAGAGGTAATATGCTCCATCATTTTCCAGTTGCTTTCTTGAAGTTGATACAAGATGAACTTAAAGTATACAGCAATGAACAGATTGAATTTAAACCAAGCTTTAAAAGTAAAATAATTTCCCAATTAATCCAATATCAGCTCTTCCTCCAAAACGACAAAAGACAAAAATTAAATATCCGCTTGATGCACTAAATAATAATAATAATAATAAAGATAATGCTTGATGCACCAAACAAAACCCCCGAGATTAGCAGATTTTGGTAATGGAAATCTAATGATAGCTAAAGAATGAAATACGCCAAACCCATTTTATAAAAATCGTATAGCTGGAATAAGTCTAAGCAAATCTTAATACTTAAATTTAATTAATATTATAAATCAAAATTGCAAATTAAAGTAATATAAACAAACTGAATATATGTAAACTTGTTAAACTACTTACAACAGGCTAACTAATGAGGAAATTTTGTAAGTTAAAATAAAATGAAAACGAGAAACTTACATGCCACGAACCACATGAACCATCCTACAACAGCGAAATTCAAAAAGGGAGAACTCGTTGCAAACTGATTTCAGGATTACAAAATTAACGAAGTTGAGTTGCAGTAGACAAGTGAGAATATCTTTGAAAATACACACCAAGCTATTATCAATAATGTTGTTACATTTAGTAAGAAAACATAGTCAGATTTGAAGCCTTCCGTTATAATCTTAAGTAAACTTAAGTAATTTAAAGTTAAGTGAAACAATTTTACCAAATTTTACTGATTGGAATAGAAGAGAAACACACCAATGTGACAATCAAAATCACTGAAACTACCTTGTATTTGGCGTACATTATTAAAACACTCAATCGATTTCGAGGGCAGCTACAGATCCCTCCTCATCAGGAGAACGAAATTTCTAGAAAGGGAAAGCAACCTCAATAACGGCTTTTTATACCCTCGGGTAGTACCATGCGCGAAAAGGCAACGCCATCTATCGGCAAAAATAATAACCAAGAATTATGTTAATAGAAATTTAAAAGCGCTAGGAAGGACTGAATTAGACTTAAAATCGTTCACTAAACTTGCTAAATCTTTGTGAATATGAAAAGCCTCAAGAAAATCCAATTCACCAACGGAAGAAGCTTTTTGGATAATTTTTGCAGATCCAAAATCAAAATTATGATTAGATTTCCAACTATGATACGCTATTGAAGACTTGTTAATTTCGCCCTTTCGGACATAAGGTTCATGTTTCTTGATACGAAACTTTAACATTCTTTTTGTTTGGCCAATATATCTCAAGCCACACTGACACGATATACTATAAATTCCTCAAGAATTAAAGTCAAAAACGCAATCTTTTAGAGTCGAACCGTGAATTTTATTTATAGCGGAGAAACTGACTTGAAAATTGAATTTCTGGAGAATCCGTGCAACTTTATAACTAGCAGAAGGATAAAATGGAAGCACGACAAGGTCATTAATATTATTTCTAACAGTGGAATGTCTTCTTTGAAAGGAATCCGAAAATTTGTTAACGGCTTTATCAATGATCACGGGAGAAAATCCTCGGTCAATAGCAATGCTCTCAATTAATTAAGTTCATTGGTAAGCAAATTTTCTGAGGAACAAATTTTGAGCGCGTGAAATACATAATAGTAAAAAGAAGCCATTTTTTCCTTAACAGGGTGGCATGACTTAGCATGAGATGGTAAACAAACTGCAAAGGGTTTTCTGCGACAGTAGTGCTAAAATCAATTTCATTGCGGATTATAAGACTATCAAGGAAAGGGAGGGAATTGTTGGATTCAATTTCAAGAGGAATTGGATGGCTGGATCAGTTGAATTTATAATAGATAAAATCTCGGATAAATCTTCTTTACTACCATCCAAAAGTGCGAAATTGTCATCTACATAACGAATCCAGAGACGAAAAGATAGTTTATCAAATAGTTTTACCTCAAAATAGTGTATGTCAACAAGTACAGGACTGAGAGAATTACCCATAGCTAATCCTTCAAATTCACGATAATATTCATTTTGGAAAACAAAGTGGGTTTGACTCAGAGAGACTTTAGTAAGCGAAACCAACTCATAATTTTCAGTATGTTTGAAATGGAATTCCTGAAGCCTAGTTTCAAGACAATTTAGTGCTCCTTCGACTGGAACATAAGTAAATAGTGATTTGATATCAAATGAAACCATAATGGAACGCAGTGTAGAAATATCTTTAAGTTTATCGATGACTTCAGAAGAATTTTGTACAGTGTGAATATTTTTAGCAAGTAAAGGAGAAAATCTGGAAACTAAATATTTGGCCAAAGGATATGATGCTGTACGTATGTTGGGAACAATTGGTCGGTAAGGAATACCAGTTTTGTGGACTTTTGGGAGAGCATAAAGCCTAGCACAGTTAGTAATAGGTGGAATAAGTGATTTCTTCAACTGCGTTGGGAGTATATGAGAAGCTTTAATAGCTGTTTTAACTTTCGTGAGGTCCGAAGTTGAAGGATATTTAGGGATCGAGCAGTATGGGCCTTCATTTATCAGTTTAGAGACTCCAGCAATATATTTGTGTTTGTCCATAACAACGACCTGTCCGCCCTTACCAGCTTTAGAAATAATAATATTAGTATCAGAATGAATTATGATGAGGAGGGACTTGTAGCTGCCCTCGAAATCGATTGAGTGTTTTAATAATGTACGCCAAATACTAGGTTGTTTCAGCGATTTTGATTTTTACTGATTGGTCAAACACTAAACATTAAAAATTTGTTTGAACATATTATTTTTTAAACCTTTTTTAAAGTAATTTAAATTTTTTACATCTCGTTTACATTATTGCACTCAGGTATTTGTTTTTGCATATTTAAAAATTACCCTTACAGTATTTACGCACTAAATAAAGTTTAAAGTAATCCTTTATTTGTAACATACCAGTTAAAGTTCATATATTTTGCACTTTACTAATTTGCGTGGAAAGAAATACATAGTTATATTACTTTCTTTAAGAAAGCAGTAAATTTGATATTTGGAGGACAAGATCGTTGATTTTTTTCCAAATATTTGTTTTTATTTTGATAGCTTGAGGTGAAACAGTGTTTTATCTTACTAAGCCAAGTCAGTTTTGGATAAAAATTATTTGTTTATGTGTGTTCAGGTATTCGTTAAGTAATTTATACTCATGGGGAATGCTGTTAAATTGCAAGTATTATACATTATTAATTTTAAAACTGTTATTTAAAATTCTACAGGTATGTTATGTAATCCATTATTTCTGCAATAATTTCATGCATTCTAGTAAATATTTTATGCACCTAATAAAGGTTTCATTAAGTGATAATGACGTAAGAAGATTTTCGAAAGCATAGCCTTTAATATTCATATTATTCTGTTTTCAATTGTTTTAAAAACACTTTTAGTAATATTTTTAATATACACTCACGTTTGTGAAAATTGCAACACCAAGAAGGAATCGTCATAATTGAATGCAATTTAATAGACAGTTGAGTGGTAGTGGTACAAATAAATGATTAAATGTTCAAAGCAAACAAACAAGAACAAGAGATCAGAATCAGTATTTTGTGTGGCCACCACGCGCCGCAATAAGTGCTGCTACACGACGTGGCATGGAGTCAAACAAAGTTTGAATGTCTGACTGAGGAAGAGCATTCCATATCGTTTGTACGCGTACCCAAAGTTCGTCTGCAGACGCAACAGGACGAGGATCACGAGCAAGACGCCGACCAATGACATCCCACACATGTTCAATTGGCGACATATCCGGGGAACACGCAGGCCAAGGAAGAAGCTGTACCTGCTGCGCTGCAAAGAAGGATTTAACAATCCGAGCAGTATGAGGGCGGGCATTGTCCTGTTGAAATACAGCGCCTGGCAAGCTTTGAAGGAAGGGAACAGCTTCGGGCTGTAGAACTTCACGGATATACCGGTTGCTGTTCAGATTGCCCACAATTCGTAGCAATTGAGATCGTCTATGATATGCTATGGCGCCCCAGACCATAACTCCGGGTGTTCGTCCACTGTGGCGTTCGATAATGCACTCCGGAAGGTGGCGTTCACCGGCATAGCGTCTGACACGAATGCGGCCATCATGGTACCACAAATTAAAGCGGGATTCGTCAGAAAACACGACATGCTGCCAATCAGCACGCCAGTCTCTATGCTGATTGGCCCATTGTAGCCGCAGGCGGCGATGGTCGTGCGTTAGGGGGATCCTGTATAAAGGAGTCCGTGCGCGCAGTCCACACTGCAGCAGACGTCTACGAATTGATGAAGCACACAATGAAACACCTGTAGCTATTGACCACAGTGCTGCCAATTGTCTAGAGGAAGCTGTACGGTCCGTCCGCGCCATGCGGACCAGGTGTCTATCATCGCGAGCTGACGTCACATTTCGGGGTCCACTCCCGGATTTCCGAGTTGTCCGACACTCGTCCGTCCACTGCTTCCAAACGCGCATCACTGTGCTGCTGTTACGCTGCACACGAGAGGCTACTGCACGATACGACAATCCAGCTTCACGAAGGCCGATGATTCTCCCTCGTTCAAACTCAAAGTTGTTCAAAGTTGTTCAAATCTCGCTCTCTTTCGTCGACGAGGCATAAGTACAGATTGAGTTAACGTTTACCACTAGCAGATAACCACCGATAACCATACACGCCTCGCTACAGCCGTCTATTTATTCAGATCCATTAGCAGTTCAGAGGGCGCTGCTCAGCATAAGCATGCGCTACGGATTTGCAATTCTAATCATTTGCATATCATGCGCTACTTTGCATTTCCTGAAAATTTCAGCTCACTCGCGTAAGTCCTTCATGGTGTTGCAATTTTCACAAACGTGAGTGTAGAAATTGCTTCGACATACATATTTTCTTACATAATATTAATCGAAATTGTTTTCGATTGGTATTATGTAAGAAAATACACTCACGTTTGTGAAAATTGCGACACCATGAAGGACTTACGCGAGTGAGCTGAAATTTTCAGGAAATGCAAAGTAGCGCATGATATGCAAATGATTAGAATTGCAAATCCGTAGCGCATGCGTATGCTGAGCAGCGCCCTCTGAACGGCTGATGGATCCGAATAAATAGACGGCTGTAGCGAGGCGTGTATGGTTATCGGCGGTTATCTGCTAGTGGTAAACGTTAACTCAATCTGTACTTATGCCTCGTCGACGAAAGAGAGCGAGATTTGAACAACTTACAGAGTTTGAACGAGGGAGAATCATCGGCCTTCGTGAAGCTGGATTGTCGTATCGTGCAGTAGCCTCTCGTGTGCAGCGTAACAGCAGCACAGTGATGCGCGTTTGGAAGCAGTGGACGGACGAGTGTCGGACAACTCGGAAATCCGGGAGTGGACCCCGAAATGTGACGTCAGCTCGCGATGATAGACACCTGGTCCGCATGGCGCGGACGGACCGTACAGCTTCCTCTAGACAATTGGCAGCACTGTGGTCAATAGCTACAGGTGTTTCATTGTGTGCTTCATCAATTCGTAGACGTCTGCTGCAGTGTGGACTGCGCGCACGGACTCCTTTATACAGGATCCCCCTAACGCACGACCATCGCCGCCTGCGGCTACAATGGGCCAATCAGCATAGAGACTGGCGTGCTGATTGGCAGCATGTCGTGTTTTCTGACGAATCCCGCTTTAATTTGTGGTACCATGATGGCCGCATTCGTGTCAGACGCTATGCCGGTGAACGCCACCTTCCGGAGTGCATTATCGAACGCCACAGTGGACGAACACCCGGAGTTATGGTCTGGGGCGCCATAGCATATCATAGACGATCTCAATTGCTACGAATTGTGGGCAATCTGAACAGCAACCGGTATATCCGTGAAGTTCTACAGCCCGAAGCTGTTCCCTTCCTTCAAAGCTTGCCAGGCGCTGTATTTCAACAGGACAATGCCCGCCCTCATACTGCTCGGATTGTTAAATCCTTCTTTGCAGCGCAGCAGGTACAGCTTCTTCCTTGGCCTGCGTGTTCCCCGGATATGTCGCCAATTGAACATGTGTGGGATGTCATTGGTCGGCGTCTTGCTCGTGATCCTCGTCCTATTGCGTCTGCAGACGAACTTTGGGTACGCGTACAAACGATATGGAATGCTCTTCCTCAGTCAGACATTCAAACTTTGTTTGACTCCATGCCACGTCGTGTAGCAGCACTTATTGCGGCGCGTGGTGGCCACACAAAATACTGATTCTGATCTCTTGTTCTTGTTTGTTTGCTTTGAACATTTAATCATTTATTTGTACCACTACCACTCAACTGTGTTGTATTAAATTGCATTCAATTATGACGATTCCTTCTTGGTGTTGCAATTTTCACAAACGTGAGTGTATGTAGGCAGTATGTTGGCAATTTTGTTTTTAATAATAAACAGAAGAATGTAGATGACTTTCTTTGGTTCTTTGAGGCATTGATAATGAATATAAATTTAAACGCACTTTAATGACAATGAGTGAATGAATGACATCAATGAATTTAAACAAATTATATGAAATTTACGGAAATCTTAGAGATTTAAAAATCTATTAAAACAAGCTAGTTTGACTGTGTATTTTAAGTTACTTAAATGTATTTTTCTTTTAATATGTGAATAATATTTGTCGACTTATGATAAGTATCGATAGTTTAATCATCTTTTCTGAAAGAGTAGTGAAAATCGCCAACGTACACTCTATAAGTAACTTCAGATTTTTAGAATGGAAAATATATATTTGGAGCTAAAAGGATGAAAGTGTTCCATGATGTGACTTAAGATTAAATTTTTTGTTTCTTTTTACTACCTTGTACGAAGGAAATGAAGTACTGTAATCCCAAAAATTTCGGGTATCTTATTTCAACAAAAATATTAATTTCAACCCATCTCGAATTCATTTAAACGATGTTTTTGAATGACATCTGTAATTACGGACAGACTAAAGGACTTTTCTTGCCAAAAGGATTTGAAAGGGATTTAAAATAAATTCAGAAGAGATATTTTCTTGACGTCTTTATGTACGTAGGTATGTATCTTACTTAAATTAAAAAACGAGTAGATCTAGAAAGTTGAAATTTTGCATTTGGGACTGCCGTAACATGTAGTTGTGCATCTCCTATTTTCGTTGCAATCGGCCGCATCAAACGTATATTATATATATTCCCCTCCATTACCCGGCTTCGTGAGCTTAGATTTCTTATTCTTATATGTTGGTAAATTATGCAATTTTTGCTTCAAAGGTTACTGAACTATGTTGTGCTTATGTTCTAGCTAAGGTTTTATGCCTTAAGTTAACCTGCATGCAATAGCTGTAGATTAATAAACAATTTAAAAGTGCAAGTTAAGCCTAAATAGGCCGCTAAATGTTTAAATATGAAACTCTTAGTAGAAGAGTGAATTAAATCAGCTGGTGCACCAATTTCAGTGTTTCTTTACGCAATGTTATCAGAAGCTAACTTTCAGTTTTTTGCACCGAAAATTTTGGCTTTCTGTCCGCTGGCCGAATTGCTTCTTTTTGCATAGGAAATCTTATTTTAATTGCAAAAATTGTTTTCAACTGTAAACGAAGTGCAGCAAAAAAGTGTATATAATAGGGAGTTGAAGGAAGTCATGTGGTATCCACACCAGAAGGTTTCTATTAATGATAAGGGTTAATAGTCTTAGAAAATACAGAAGCTGTATGAAATGTAAGTATGTGAGACTACGACGTTGTTTTCTTCTTTAACAAATGGTAAAAGTGAATTATTCTATCATATTAATTTAAAATAAGCATCTTGTTACTGTTATTTTCACTAAAACCAAATTTATTTTTATAAATGTAAATTTAAAATAAAGAATTTAATGTTTATTTAGTGTAATAAACAAGTGATATTTAGTAGGAAACAGTAAATTACACATAACATAAAATGCGAGAATACATTGTGACGTCAAGGTTTATATCTATTCATTTAGTATGTTCTCACTAAGGTTCGCCATCTCAGCTTTTGAATGTAATGTTTATTTAGTTCGCTGCATGAACATTTTATGCAGCGAACTGTGAACTTCTACACTACCTTATATTTATATTATATATATATATATGTGTCTTTCTATCTATCTACCTATCTATCTCGGTCTCTCTCTCCATATATATATACCGGGTGACCTAAAAGTTAATTAATATTTGCAAATTCAATAATTTATCGAATGATGTAGGTAGAGAGATAAAAATTTATATACATGCTTGAAATGATGTGGGATTTTATTGAAAGAAAAGCTAATGCAAAAAAGGCCGATATATGGCGCTGGGCACTAAATTTCATTGATGCATGAGAATCTGGCACGAAATGAGTTGTATTGAGAAAAGAAATCTGTCCTTTCATGACTTTGTCACTTTTCTATCCTCGCCTCCGGATATTAGTCACGATATGATGTGGATATATCGCATCAATCGCGATCGCACCCTATTTCTTCGAGGAAATGCGTGGTTCTGCTATTCAGACTGTCAGTGTGATGGGTACGAGGTAGGCTGATGTATTATAGAATCGCATCATCCCTTGTCTGGCTGATAAATACCTGCTGGAAGGTATGACTTTTAATGCAAGATGGCGCACCACATGGCCTCCTGCTTGACCTCTCAGGTCCCGAGATCTCAATCCAGTGATATTACTGCTTGTGGGGTCACCCGCGATCATCCGGCCTCATTGAGGATGCTAAAAGACAACATCCGACGGAAATTTCTCACTATACCTGCAGATATGGTGTACAGTGCTGTTCTCAACATTGTCCCTCGACTACAGGTATTGTTAATGAATCACGCAGGACACAATGAACACTTATTATAAAATAGTCTTTGCTAAATATCAATTGTTATACTAATCACTGGTTTTGTTACCATATGAAGCGCCATCTGCAGTTTTAATCTCTCTACCTATATTATTCTGTAAATTATTGAATTTTCAAATGTTAATGGATTTCTGGATCACCCGGTATATGTATATATATATATATGGAAGCTGTATAAGTAATTAATCTCTTAAGGTTTAGTATCTATTATACTGCATTAGTGTAAACTACCAGGATATTTGTCACCTAAAAAACCTGACAAAGTGCCAATTCGCTGAAGTTTTACTATTCGACCATCTATAAGATCTTCAGTTTATCTTTTATATTAAAGAAATGCATTAATTAGTTAATATAGCCGTTTAAAAGCCATATCGGTACAACTTAATAATGATTAACATTATTTTACTTTTATTAATTACCCTAATGGGTTCAGTTTATAATCGTGAATTTTTGTGGATAATAATATATAGAACTAAGGATTTTAAACACGTGTGTACCGTTATTGTAGTTAATAAGACGCTTTAGTCCCATATATTTTGTACCTCGGCATAGAATAGTCATTTAACACAGCCTGACAATGCATTTTCTCTGATATGCTGATTTGTATGGATATTTTATCTTCCACAGTTCTAAGTACAATACACTCATGTTTACCATACTCAATAGTGACATAGCATAACTATAATTGAATATATTTTTCTAAGAGAAATCATCATTAAAATAAAGTTCTCAAAAATGCTCTTCCTAATTGCATTCTTTAGATGAATCTTTGCATTAAAATCGTGGAAGATTAAAATAGTTAATAGAAACAAAAGAAGATAAATAACAAGAAAAAATTTGAAATGCTTGCAAAAATAAAGAAGTAGCTATTAGATTATTTACTGGAGAATCTTCGATGTTATTTTATTCTTTTTCAATTATTAGCTTCAGTATAAAGAAATGTCTTTTCTTTGAAAATTTGGAAAGTTTCCAGACAACTTCTTATTCAACTGAGAGATTATTTATACCATTGCATTTGGACTTCCCTAATTCATTACTTTCGTGAACTAGACTACTTTTCTAGTTATTTCTGAGCTAATCTAAAAACGAAATCGTAATCATCTGGGATTTAAGTAAATCACAAATTTGAGCAATTTAATAATATTTTAGGGATGTTTAGTTTATTTTCTGTTTTATGTAAGAGTAATGGATGTTTATGTATTGTAGCAATGATCACATATATCAGAAATGATTGTTTACAGTATTTTAAAATTATTTTGCACAGGAAGCGGTTATTTAATTTATTCTTTTCAGTAATTACGGCATAGTTTATGAGGCATTTCTATAGATCTTAATTTTATTATTAAAATTTAATGAGTCTGAGAAAAATAATAATCGAATATTTCAGGTAAATAAATTCAAACAAGATAAACATTATTTTCTTAATAATTTGCACGCATTTGTGAATGCCTAATTCATATCTGTAAAAGAAATTTAAGGTGAAATCATTTGTTTTACGTTGAAAGTTTTTCATTTTGATGCTGTTGTAAAAAGAGATATTAATCTAAAGATATCACGCATGGTTCTTTGTCATATAAATCCTACTATAAATTACTGAAAATCAACATATGATTTTAATTATGAAACAGAAGATGATTTAGTTTAAGTATTTGGTATAATACAAAGGACAGAGAAATTATCCTCATGAAAATTATTAAAATTCATTAATTATTTGCAATAATTATTTTTAATTATTTGCAAGTGCTTTTTAAGTAAATAGAGGCTACATTAAGACAATTAATACTATCAAGACTTGTACCTCTTTTGCCAACAAAATTTATATAATCCGTGCTATAGCAGTGACCAGATTAAGCGAGGTTAGTTTACAAAACTTAAATAAGTTCCAACTGTATCCATGTGCAAGCATACTGTGCAATACTTTACAGAGATTCATTTTCCTAATAAATATACTAATACTTTATTTACACTAACACAGAAAGGAGCTTGTTTCTCACCCACTCGACTAAATCAGGAATCCGATGTTTAAAAGCTGAGTGACATTCGTACAGTTAAATAGTTGGATTTTGTATGAAATGTTGCATTTGTAAAATGAATTTATTCCACGCTGAAATTAATTTACAGTTTTACGGCGCGGGTGTTTGCGTGTATAATATTATAACAAATGATGGCAGATTAAGGGCTTTAAAATAAATATGGATCGAATATATATCTGTATATCCCAGATTAGTCACAAAATATTTCCGGAAAATATTGAAACGATCAGCATTCAGCAAACATTTTAGTATAAATTATTTCCATGTAGGAAAGAATTAAATTTCTTCCATTGGTCATTTATTAATTTTGGACATCAAATAATTTTATTCAAAATTACAGAATTTTTCTGGATTTCTAACATTATAAAAAACGCTTGGAAATGAAACTGCATACCAAGAAATAATAAATGTGTTTCGTAATATTGTCTGGTAATTCTACAATCACTTGAATTTGGTCATGCTAAATTTTCTCTGAAGAAATACTTTACTGTTACTAAAACTGCAATTTGAAAATAATTATCAAAATAGTTTTTGACTGGCTTATATATATAACAGCCCATCTTTGATTTTTAGAATACTTTAAAATAGTTAACCAACTGCCAAATCAGTTTAACTAATTCCCTTACCATCAAGCTCTCTGGAGAATTTTCGGTTCTCCGATATTTTAAATCTCCCCATGCATCGCTTAGACACTATACATTTACAAGCATCCCTATCTACTTGCCCATACCCAACTATTACAGCAATCAGCATCGTTAAACTCTATGTCGCTCAACCTCATGTATACGCAATAGCCCAGCATACTCAACCTCATGTATACGCAATAGCCCGGCATATATTCAAACCCTATCTTATTTTACACAAATAAATACTAAGATTAGGTTAACTGCATGACTGCGATATTTGCTACAAAAGAAATGTAAATCTTAATTTATGCTTGTTGCTTGTATCGTTTCCAGACATTTTACTTGAATTTATCTTTGATATAGCTTCAAACACTAATTTGCAAGCAGTTTAATGCAATCCTTTGCATTAGC
Organism: Stegodyphus mimosarum; assembly: GCA_000611955.2. Taxonomy (NCBI): domain Eukaryota; kingdom Metazoa; phylum Arthropoda; class Arachnida; order Araneae; family Eresidae; genus Stegodyphus; species Stegodyphus mimosarum. The sequence continues at coordinate 97,573 of KK119455.1, forward strand.
AGTTGAAATCGGACAATTTAAAAAAAGGGTACTTTTCAATATATTTTGAAATATTCAATATATTCGTTAGCCTACAATACTTTGTTTTAGTTTCGTTCCTAGGACTGGTCTTCTACCTGACATAAATAGGGCAATTAAAAGCACTATATATTGTTACGAATTTTGTACATGAGTATATAATTTTAGTGAGATTGTATGCGAAACTTAGCATATTTTGTATAATGTAGCATCAAATTTTTGAAAGAGATGGAGATAATAAAAAAAATAAAAGTACAGGGGCAAGTCTATTTAACATTGAGTAAATGTCTTTCCCTCTAAATTGGAGAAATATGGCCGAAACTAGCGATGGTCTTGGCAACGAAATTTTTTTCGCCAAATTTAGCAAGACATCGGAAAAAGTCCCAAAACTTGGCGGGTATTGTAACTGAATAATTATAATTGATACTACACGAAACTGTAACCATATCCGGCCCTTAGATATAACTTTAACCGTATATGATTTCCAATAACTTCAAGAAGTGGAAGGTATTAACGATTTCTCAGTGGCCGAGGGAAACCTATACATGACCGGAAAGAGCATCAGTTTCTGAGTTGTTCTTTAGTTCAACGTGAGTTCGGTGTATTGAGATATCTCCGTGTTAGCTTCTCTCTTTCGATGCGCTTTGCATTGCGTTGTGTTTAACGGTCTTAATAATTTCAAGTGCAACTTTTTATTGTGCTCTGTGATACTATAAAGAGTTGTACAAATATTTATGTGGGAAGTTCTGGAACTGTAAAGTGTTTCTTTCGGTAAAATAAACTTTATCAAGCTATCATAGGTTCCGTGTGCGTTTAATCTATTACGAACCCGTACTACGTACGCAACAATATGGTAATTCAAAACTACTTAATTAGATTATTTATGAGAGAATGGAAAGTTATTTCAACGCCCAGATAGCAAAGTATATTTATATGTGATTATTATATTACAACTATTTAGAGTATACGTCTTCTTTAACGAAAGTATGCAATCATAAGTGTCCTAGATATTGCTTAGCATGAGATTAATAAATGAAGTCTAGTTTCAAACTACTTTATTAATCCATAATAGTCGTATCAAATCATGGCCTTGAACAGATTAATATTAATGAATTACAAAAATGCAGCGAGCAATAAATGAATAAAATTGGCATACATCTAAGTATTTCTAAATTCCATAGAATTAGATTTAAATTCGTTATTAAAAACATAATACTCTGAATTTTAAAGAAAAATCTGAAAGGTTTCAGATTTTAACGGTCGTCCAAAAGGGCTTGTTAAGGTTTTTTACGTTCTCCCTGAGTTCGCAGTCTACCAGCCTCTCACCCCTACTAACCTATTTCTTATTTTCTGCCGTTTTAGCTTTGTTATTAAGCATTATTTTTTGGCACATACGCCATATACAATTTAACAGCAAAATTATTTTTTTAAAAGCAGCATAACAGTATACATTTAGAATTACAAAAGACTAAGACTAAAACTAAAGGACTAAAGTTCAGTTTTAAGTAACTTAATATTTGTTACTGAGCAAGAAGAGGATTTCTTTCTTGGAAATACAATACTAAATTTCTTGAGAGACTACTGTGTAATCAGAATTATTTCCCGTAAAATTATTTTGCTTCCCATAGTATTTGACTCGTGTTTGAAGAGACACTGGAGGCCAATCTAGTTATTCAGTTATTAAAATAAAAACGGATAATTTAATATACAAACTTCCGCTTTGTTCCTCGTCGTATTCAATTCTATAAGGAATAGAATGAACGTCTATACTCCTGAGACATATTTTCAGAGTAAATATGTTAGCTTCAAGAATTTATTAAATTTTTCCATCAGAGAAAAGGATTTCGACACCCAGAAAATCTCTTCAAACTGTTACAATTTTAAAGACGAATCACGAATTTACTCATTCTGCAGTTGAGAGCAAAGCAATTGAAAATAGAATTCATTTTCTTCTGAAACCTGCGAGTAGGATTTCCTTAAATTTTTCAAATGAGCAAGTTCCATTAGCATTATAGCTGCTTATATTCAGTACTTGACATTCGCACCTCGGAGAGAAATAGAATTTATTTAAGAAAGAAGAAAGTCTCGATATGCCTGCTGTATTGTAAATCTCATTATGTTCATCTTGACTGTTCTGAGAAGCGTGACTGATGCCCGAGAATAATTATTTGCTAAAGCTACGGTTTATTTCAAGAGATCTGCACAAAGACAGTATTACACGTTACTCATAAATGGATTAAAGTACATATTTCTATTCTCATACAATGTGCAAAATAATAATAGCTTAAATTAAAGAATTAAAACACCATTAATCTCTAAAAAATATACTATAGTTGGTAAATATTTCTATACAAAATTACATTGAATAATTCTTATGAATACACAAAGATATAAAATACATGTAAATAAATAGTAGTTTAAACAAGATTAATGACACTAGAGTTATTTTCAGAGGCATGTATAGAAGTCAAGTAGACTTCATTTTTATTCATTAAATACTTAAAAGAATGTAAAATTCCAGCAAGCAGTTAGTAAAGACAGAATTATTTACTCTAACTGATCACATATTTAGATTGCGATGAAAATGTGGGCATACTTATTTTCGGGTAAGTGTTTTGACAGTAGCTTCGTATTTTTTTCATTTAAGTTACGGACATTATTCAATTTATTTTTAGTCCAGTGAGGGCTATTTGCCCAGAAAGACTATTAATTTCGTTTTGGCTTTTTGCGTTGATTCACTACAAGCGTTGTTTCTCTTTTCAAATTGTTGCCACCAAATATTATCGCCCTGTATAATATTCAAAGAAATTAAATAATGAAGAATCTGCATAAATGTATGTATGTTTCTCTGATTGTGATAAAATAACTGTACCAAGAGCCATCAAATTTTGAATAACGTAATCCTCCTGCGAATATGGGCATCTGGAAGCCGAAATTTGAAATTTGGAATTTGTTTTATTATCGATTTCATATTTTGTAACACTTTAACGAATTTTTCATTAACAAATTCAAGGATTTCAAATCGAGCAATGGTAACGTTGTATCGAAAAAGCATTTTTATCTCCAGCGCGGGACTGTGTATCGGAAATTCTAAAAATATGCTCATTTTGAAATTATTTTACGATATTGCTCTTGAACTGAGTTTTATTGTTTAAGTGCGAAGAACACGATATTTAATAAATAAAGATAACGCACAAAATTAAAAAAAAAGCCTCTTTGGATGTAATTTAAAATCTAAAACCTTTCAGACTTTTTTTTATTTCTCACTTCTTTTCAGTTCATATGTTTTGTCTTTTTCCTTTGCAACCAAGGCAAATTAATAAGATATTTAAGAAGATAGAGAAGTTAATTAATAGATTTGCTATCACAATGACTGATATACAGTGATAATTCACCTATTCTATTAAATGATTTCATTCGTCTTTAACCAGTTATTAGTTTGGAATAAAAGGAACTCGCATTTATGCTCTGAGTTTTAAAGTGCCCAGTACATTTGCCCCACCAAGACAGGATACCATGACTTAGGTATTTTAAACTTGCAGTAGAACTTTAAGGTAATAATTTAAGATAATTTTAGTTCGGCTTGCCAGCCTTAATGCGCCTTTTAATTGCGTATTTTATTGCGCACTTGTTAATTGCGCAATAAGCCTTCGGTCTGGAAAATTTCGCATGCTGGGCCAAAGGCTGGATAGTTTAAAAAAACTTCTAGTACGTTAACTAATTAATATTTTTAGGGTCCTTTGCTTTTTAAAATAAACCAAAAAATTTGTTTTATAACTTGTGAAAATTTCAAAAATTTATAACAAATACATATACGCAGTGCAGCCCACATGCTAAATGCTGTTCTAGAATAGGCCTAGAAAGTTCTTTGGGGTGGACACGCCTGCCTTACAGCACACTTTATAATAGCGGTGAGGCACAAGGCTCATTTATTTTTTCATGGTAAATTTAAAGGTTGCTGTAAGTACTAATGCACATAATATCCAAAAAATGATATTCCAAAAGTATAATTTTAAAATATAAACATTTGTAGAGATTTATATTTATTTTAAATAACCAGTTAAATTTAATATTAAGTTACTTTCCTATAGGCCTTTATTCCCCTAATTGTCAGTGCCAGAATATTTAAATTTGGTAGCGCGCGTAAGAAATGCAGATTCTACCAGTGGGAGAAAAAGCTTAAATATCGACGTTCCAGTAAGAAAAGTTAGAGAGAGTTTGGGAAATTTCTGTGCGTGCTTATAAGCAAGCTTCCGCTTAGCAGTTACTGCTGGTTAGACGTGGCTTAATCGCTATTATCTTGCTGCGACTAGATTCATCTACACGCTGTAGGATACAGGATTGTACGAGCCCTGTAGTGTAATTCTACTACTTGTGAATATCTCCAATTTTAAGTTTGATTTTACTGTTTCAGTTACCGCCCAAGTTGAGGCGTAGTATGTTAGCGTCAAGTTGACGTATTGTAAATAATTTAAAGAGTTTAATAAAGGGAAGTTTTAACCCTTCTTCGGTGAAATCACTATTTCTCCAGATTCTACACAACAGATAGACAGTAGAACCTTACACATTATTGATTACATTCTTATGTAAGATAAATAATTACTAAATAATATAGGCAAACATTTTAAAAGTCTTCGGTTTACAAATCGTTGGTATTAAATTTCTTTATTAAAATGCAATTCTTTAGGTAATTGAAGAAGGATAACAAATGAGGACAAGTCAATTTTCGGTCCGCCTATGATTTCTTTTTCTTCAAATTTGAGAAATTCGTAAATGACTTCCTTTGCAGATGATAAAGTTTTACTTATTGAGTAAAATTTACGAATCGTACAAGAACTTTACTGAGGCAATGTACTCCAGTATTCCAAATGAGATCGGAATTTTGAAGATTTTCTCGAGGGCGTTGAAAAAGCCATTGTACAAAGGAGATGCTCGATTAAAGTTTGCTATTTTTGTGACTATTTTCATGACGTGTCCAATAGGCAATATTCTAACACACAAAAGGTTATTGGTAGATGATACAGTGATATAACATAAAGTTTGGCAATAATTTATCTTTCTCGCAGAAGGCAATAAATCTATTAATATTGCCAACCCTTGCCCCAGCAGTGGTTATCGCTTACCGCTTGTGCAGGCATATATATAGATTTGCATAGATATTCTATATCTCGTTCACCCTTTCAAGGGTAATATTTTCTGTAGATCTTCTATTGTAGCAAAATTGCTAAATACCATTTTCCTCGTAACTGCTAATTGTGCAAGGTCTGATGTATCTGTAGGTTCGTTAAATTGAAATGAAAATCTGTCGCATAGTTCCAATACACACTTTAACTGAGTTCGCGTGCCTTTTTTTTCGCTTGTTAAAGCATGCCTTCTTTTTGTAACGGTAAAATCCGGTAACTAAAAGTTATGTGTTGATGACGTAATCTCATGTTTATTAAAAATCTCCCAAAAATAAGCAACTAGAATCAATTAGAAATGCTTCTTTTAGAAATTCACAGTACGAGAAAGGCTGTTTCTTCTTTGCAAGCATGAGAGAACAGAGTCATTTTAGCTGATTTATTCTCAATTCTTTTACTTCAGATTTAAGTGAATACGTTGCATTAAAAGTGGCATGGAGTGTCTAAAAGTGACGTTCAACATTACGTTTTTTCGCTACTACAGTGCAACTGCCTCACAACAAAAATCAGTTTATCTTTACAAATTTTCCCCAATTTATCCTTAAACTGGAAATTTCGTTAATTTATTATTAAAATTAACGAAATAAAGGAATATGATTCTTCTCAATTAATATTTAAATTATACGTTCTTTGTCTTTTTGTTGAGTCATTCCTTTTGGGATTAAAATAACATAGTGTATAAAAACAAAGGTACAAAAGATAAAGTAGGACACACGTACACTAACATTATGAACCTGTAACTAGCAATAAATATGAAAAGACATTAAGGGGAATATTTATTTGGCAGACATTTACTTTCCTAAGTGTCACCACAATACAGAACCAATAACTGCGCTCTACGAATGGTGTAATCTACTAAAAGTAGGATAGGGAGGCATTAAAAATATTTTTAATGGGTTGTATATTTAATTAATTTCATATTTTAATTTTTAACAAATGGCTGGGACAAAATGACAGATTGGCTGGAACCATTAGTTAGGTCCTTTAAAGAGTTAAATTGAAACAAACCCGGTCAATCCAGAACGTTTGGTAAACCCATTTAAATTGATAAATACACTCTTTAAAAAAAATGAAGTTGGATATGTGTATATCTCATACACAGATAATAAAATGATTAAAAAATCAAGGTCATACTACCTGTTCACCATCATCCACTGAGTGTTCAAATTAGTAGTTGGTCGACCCGTCCCTGGCGACAATGCATGCTTGAATTCGTCGAGGCAAGGAGTGGTAGAGGTTCCTAATGTTCTCTGCGGCACATTCTGCCAAATCAGTTGTCGCTCCAGATCTGCGATATTTTTTGCTACCCGAATTTGGCGGCCTACCACGTCCCAGACATGCTCTATTGATGAAAGGTCTAGTGACCTTGCTGGCCAAGGAAGAGTATCAACGCACGGAGACAGTCCACAGATATGCGAGCGGTATGTGGCCTGGCATTATCTTATTGGAAAATGGCCCCAGGATGACGTGCCCCGGCCGCAGAATGGTAACAACATATCGTTGAGCTGTTAAAAATGCACGGAGGATGGCTAAAGTTGACCAGCTGTCATAAGAAATAGCGCCCCACAACATCAGAGCAGTAGTTATGGCTGTATGCCTTTGTAAAACAAAGGCTGCTTGAGACCGCTAACCCTGACCGCTAACCTTGAGACCGCTCTCCAGATACGAACACGGTGGTCATCTGCTCCAAGAGTGAAGCGGGATTCATCGCTGAACATTATACGATGCCAATCTGATGGCAGCCATGATGATCGGCTGCGACACCATTCCAGACGACTCCGCCGATGCTGTGGGTTTGAAAGACAAACGTCTTAAAGGCCTCTGTAAGCGTAACCCCGCCTCAGACGAGCGCCATGAGATGGTGGACGGTACCACGGGAGGTATAGACGTGGCTGTAAGGCGTCGAACAATTGACAATTATACCGTTGAGGCGGTTCGAGCCTGGCAAACAACCATCCTATCTTGCCTCGCATTTGTGTTCCTTGGCCTTCCAGAGCCTTCCTTTCGTCAGCTGTTTCCTTGTAACAACCATTGCTGCCAACATCCTTGCAGAGCAGTGTCTGTACGCTGCAGGTGGCGGCCTATTGCTCGGTATGACTACCCAGTTTCACGCAACCTTACAATGCTACCAAGTTCGAAGTCGTTTAGTTGTCTGTAAGGTCTTCGACATCATCCTAATGTCATCTTTAGTTGCTTCTTTACGGAATTACAATGGCAGCAACAAAAAAAGATAAATTTTCCGCCTCTGTTAGTGGTTTTATACTCAAAAGAGTGTATAATAATGTTTTTTTAACAAAATACTTATATTTCTCTAATTAATTACTAACTGAAAAAAAATTACGTAACATTATTGAAAACTTCATTTTTTATCGCGGTCACACAGCACTGTGCACACGTAAAACGTTTTGCTATCGTCATGGTGCCCACGGGCATAAGTGTTGGGGACTAGTGTCGCTTGATTCGCTTAATCAAGCGATAGAAAATGGCTTGATTAACATTTTCTATAATTCTTGTTTCAAAAAGGAGTTTTTTTTTTTTTTGGTATTTATATAAAGGGGTTTGTTTGTTTTACAAGCTGTGAAAATTTCAAAACTTTGCAACTGACACATATTTGAATCGTTTTCAAATAATGAATTTGAAATGATCGAATATATTAAGTAGTTGTGGAAAAACCTGAAAGCTCAGTAAATTATATTCAAATTCCAAAAAGAATTCATTCTAATATTTTTCTCCGCTTTATCGGATAATGCAAACAATAAAATACTGAGATTTTTACATTCTTCGTTAAAGAAAAAATATGGTGTTTACCATTAAATTTTAAATCCTCTAACTATATTTTTTAAATAATTCCTCAAAGATGTACAAGTTCATCATCCAAACATTACAAAACAACTGGTTATAAGACTTGTAATAAACTACTTGTAAACTTGTAATAGACTACCGATAGCAAACACATAAACAGTATTATAAATGAGTTTTAAATTTTAATATTTATTTGCACTTCTAACGATAGGTAATGAGGGCAAAACTTGAAGTCATCATTCTAAACTGAAATCGAAACACCAAAATCTGCAGTGGGAATCATGGAGTTAGAAATCAGAAATCGTGCATCTAATTTGAGGCTACAAACGATTCAGTTTTCATCCCACGCTCTTTTCTTTTACCTGCCCTCTTCCACTCCGTCGTTATAATGGGATGGGATGGTCGTTGATAATATTTTCGGCAGTATTTCGATTTTTTTAATTGCTATTCAATGCTCAGAAAATACTGATACCTCAAAAATAAAATCTTAAAATATATGTCGTTTTTATATATAAAGTAGTTAATTCGTTTCTCCCCACTTGCATTTTTTCTGCTTTCTTTTGCTTAAAAATTCTCTATGCGTTCTTTGAGAAACTGAAAATATTTGTTTATAATTTACTTTGGAGATAAAATAATGCTTAACATAACGAACATCAAGTTATTTAAGTGCTATTTCTAAACATTTTAGTGCCTAATATACGTTAAACTAACTTATAGCATGATGGAATTCTGATTATTTGAAGGCCATTTTAAAAATCAAAATACCAAGTCATTTTATTTGTGTAATTCTTAATTGCGTAAAAATAGTTTTGCGTTAAATTAAGTAAAATTAATATACTTCTAGGCAAGTAAAATCAAATAATATATTATATGTTAATCATAGTTGATGGTCATAATAAAAAATTATTAGAATATGTTTTGAGATTTAAATTTAACTCTTTCAATTCTTTTGCTATTATATGTTAAGCTAGAATGAAATTTAGGTATTTTAATTTTTAATAATTCATTTAAATAATTTTCAAAATTATATATGAGGCCTTACTTGATTTCTTTTCTGCATTTCTCCCTCTAATTAATATTTCTGTGAGGAACTCAATACATTGAAACTAACAAAATCTGAGTGCATAAATATATTTCGACTGTTTTAAATTATTATAATGCAGGAACATAAAAGCAAAGATCTAACTTTTAAGCATTGTAAATTATAATTATAATTGTTCAGTTTTAGCCCAAAAGGGATGTTAGTCCCAAATGCGATATCAGTCTCGAAACGGCATTTTGCGTTGAATCACTATAAACGGCGTATCACTTTTCATATTGTTGCCACCAAATATTGTCGCCCTGTATTATATTTAGAGAAATTAAATAATGAAGAATCTGCATGAATGTATGCATGTTCCTCGCACTGTGTAAAAACAACAGGATCTATAGCCATCAAATTTTGAATAAAGTAGTCCTCCATCTGGAAGTGGGCACATCGAAACCCAAATTTTGAATTTCGAATTTGTTTTGGTACCTGTTTTGTAAGACTTTAGTAAATTTTTTATTAACAAACTCGACTATTTCAAAGCCAGCAGTGGCAACGCTATGCGAAAAAAAAAACATTTTTATCTGGAGTGCGGGAGAGTGTCTATCGGAAATTCTAAAGTTATGCTGTTATTAAATATTGTGTGATTTTTTTGTTAATTAAATTTTATGTGTTGTAAGCGCCAATAACGTGATATTTAATGAATCAAATTCACGCTCAAAACGTTAATAATAAAAGGACAAAAATGTTCTGTAAAGTAATCTTAGTAAGAAAACTAAACATCAATATGGTAAGTTGAGAAAAGACTGAAAAATGCGAACACTTAATCCTGCATCAAGAATTCTAAACGTATACTGCTATGCTGTTTTAAAATTATTTGTAATTGTACTATTGAAATATATATGGCGTTAATGCGAAGAAAATAATGCTTAATAGTACAGCTAAAATGACACAAAAGAAATGCGTTATTAGGAGTAAGACCAAGAGTAGACTGGTAGACTGCGATTTCGACGAGAGCATAAAAAATTTTTAACAAACCCTATTGGGCTACCGTTAAAATCTGAAATCTTTCATTTTTTAAAAAATTTTCATAAGATTTGTGATTATTATATAAGTGAAACATATTTACCTGAAGACTTAATGTGGCAACCCCAAGGATACTTAATCATACAGTTATGATTTATTCGCAACCTATTTTCGTTTTTTTTTTTTT
>KK119455.1:107861-141874 GCA_000611955.2 Stegodyphus mimosarum
CAGTAATTTTAAAGAACACAAATATATATGCCAAATTTCAAAACGCTCTAATATGTAAATTCATGTATATCTTAGAATGTTTTGAATAAAAATCTCTAATTGTTTGCGGGTGTGCCTAGAAATACATCTACTTTAAGATAATGTTAAAAATTTATATGTTATAACTCAAAACGTTTTTCGAAAAATGTATAAAAAATGTTTAAATATACATATTTAAAAAATAAATTAAAAATACGTGAAATATATTTAGATTAAGCCTAACCTTCTGGAAGAAGGAATGAACTAAGTTTAATAAAAAAGAGATATTAATAAATATGTATCAAATTCAATTAACATGGATGAGCTAAAATTTTGAGAGCTAATCTTTTAAAAACTGCTCGTGCGATGTTTACAACACTTTGCAATTTTGCGTAATTTGTGTCGTAGAATAGTATTAGGGGAAAAAAATTTGCATTTCATTTCAGAAAAAGCCCGATTTTGTGTTAAAATACCTATATTAGAACAATGCTATATGTAAGTCTAATAGATATCCTAATTCGCGCTTTCGAGATATGAAAAACGCAAGTTGAATTTCCTCAATCGGCCCAGGAGAAGGTAAGATATAAAAATGTCCTTTTGCTCTTTTTAGCTCAAAGGAGCATTAGCTCGGAAGAGAAAGAAGAGCTATTAATTTCGTTTTGGCATTTTGCGTCGATTCACTTTCTCCGTTGATTCACTTTACAAACTGTTGCCACCAAATATTATCGCCCTGTGTTATATTTAAAGAAATTAAATGATGAAGAATCTGTATAAATGTACTATGTTTCTCGCCATTGTGATAAAAAAAAGGTACCTAGAGCATCAAATTTTGAATAACGTAATCTTCCACCGAATATGGGCATCTGAAAGGGCTAATTTGGAATTTGAAATTTGTTTTATTATCGATTTTATATTTTGTAACACTTTAACGAATTTTGGAGTAACAAACTCAACGATTTCATAGCGAACAATTGCAACACTGTACGGATAAAAAAAAATTATCTCTAGCGCGCGAGACTCCATATCGAAAATTCCAAATATATACTCATTTTAAAATTGTTTTCCAATATTGCTGTTGAATTGAATTTTATAAAGCGAAATGAGAAGAACATGATATTTAATAAATATAGGTAAGACTCAAAAATTTAAAAAAAAAAACGTCAATTTAGGCGTAATGTAAAACACGAAAGCTTTCAGATTTTTATTTTTTTCTTTCTACGGACAAGACTTTGTTTCTTAATTTCATTTTGTAGTGTTTGGACCTATCATGGAAGTCAAAATAGCTCAGTTAAAAGTAGACCAGTAAAAGCTATATATCTTTCAATGTGCAATTTTCCTTTATCACATTAACAATTGTTATAAAATTGTTTGGAAAATGTTAGCAATACTAATGTATGTGTCTGTTATAAATGAACCTGATGATAGTTAAGTTGGATAAACTCAAAATCGGAAAAGTCGAAAAATTATACTTACGAAACATAAGTTCTGAATTTCGTTTATATATATCTAAGAAGTACCCAAAAGTAGTAAGAATGACTACATTACACCGAATATTATGTGATTAGGGATAGTGCTACTAAGAATTCCATAGCTTAGGATTCTGACATTACCTTTTTCTAAATGACATGTCTGAGTAAAGTGGTTCGCTCTCAAACGATAATTTGCGTATGTTCCCCCGCTCAGCGTTCTGTGATTTTTGTGATGTGCGAGCTTAAAGGAAAAAAGAAGCGTGTGCGAAATTTTATTTTTCGTTGTGAAAACTGTTATTATTCTTGGACAAATTTTTAGCAATAAAGCTTTGAATAAATCAGAAGCGTGCAAATAGTTTTGAAGACTGAAAGGAGGTGATATGGCAGATAAAAACAGTTGCTACTTGGACATCCACTGATGTGCAGTAAGATCGGAAGTTCAGAAACTGCAATAGGCAATTAATGAAGATCATCGAAAGGTTCACTAGATTGCTGAAGAAATTCTCTCCGTCCGGTAAATCTTGGAGAAGAGCAAAAACTTTTAAAAAGCAATTAAGTGAATAAAGCTTAACAACTCGATGATAAACATGAAGTGCAAGAAAATATATTGCTTGCCTTGAATAATATTACGTGTCGAAAGTTCCAGAACCTCTTTCCAGATAGTTAAGATTTCTCTAAGATTAGGTTTTTCCAAGAGATTTGAACATTTTGAGAAAATCATATCGATGATGTTTCAGAACTCTTTGAAGAAACTTAAAACGCGTTAGGGTGAAAAATATATATAACTGCATAAAAATAATTCTGTTATAATGGGATACTTTCTCACGCATATAAATATGGTGTGTTTAATATACTGTTATGTCAATTTAAAAAGTTAATTTTTATTATATGTTTTTATATCTGAATTACATTGAATATCAATGCAATTTAAACGCAAAAGTGAATGTATGAAAGCACAACCTATTTTCCTCTTTTGTTTAATACTCTCAGTTACAATATAAAGAAGTAAAATAATTTTTCACTTACGTAGAATTAATATTTTTGAAATCTAGAAGCAATTATCAAAAACATCGGCTAAGGTATGATACTTTCAAAATGCCTAAGGAAAAGAGAGTTCAATTTCTAATTAAGGAGAGATAAATAAAAAAATTTTCCTGATTTCTAACATAGGCAGAAATCGAATTAATTAATTTCTTTTATGAATCAAATATCACACACTTCTGTCAAAACAGTAGAAAATTTTTCTCTATTTTAATGAGAACATAAAATTGCCTTTGGGATCTGACATTAAAAATAATAATCTGCGAGAATTGAAATTTTATGAAATAAAATAAATCCTCCTTTAAACTTCGTGTTTTTTTTTCACTTTTAGTCAGAGAAAAAGGAAACGGTTTCTTCATTTCAAGGCGTGTCATTAAATTGGGGTAAGTAATTAACTATGGAAATTTTTAATAAAAAGATATCCTTTCTTATTCCTGTGAAAGCTGAGGATTGAAAATACTACATGCTTCCATTTAATATTATGAATAAGTTTTAAATAAACTATTAGTTTAAGGAAATACAGGATCTTTACTCACAAAGAATTCTTTAATTTTCTAAGAAGAATTCTTTAAGAATTCTTTATTCTTACTTTCTTGTACTACGTAAAGAAAGTATTGTAATCATAAAAAATTCCGGGTACCATATTTCAACGAAAATATCCATTTTGACTGCTATCGAATGCAATTTAACGATGCTTTTGCGTGACGTCTGTACGTACGTACACTGCGGAAAAAAATGGGGAGTACAGTTCTGTATCTCCCATTCTACTTTGCCCATTGACGAAATTCGAATTGCGTTTTCCATGTCTCGAAAGCGCGACTTACGATATATATTAAATTTATATACAGCGTTGTTTTAATTTGGGTATTTTGACACAAAATCGGACTTTTTCTGAAATGGCATGCCAATTATTTTCCATATTTCGATTCTACGACCCAAATTATGCTTAATATTAAATTTTGTAAACTTTGGTGGGAAATTTACGGAGAAATTTAAAAATTTATGTTGGAGCATTTTTTTTTCTTCTTAATTTATAGCAGTCTAATTTCCTTTCCATTTTAGTCCAAAGAGGCAATTTGCCCAGAAGGACTATTAATTTCGTTTTAGTATTTTTCACTAAAACCGTTATTTCACTTTTCAAATTGTTACCACCAAATATTACCGCCCTATATTATATTTAAAGTATTAAATAATGAAGAATCTGCATAAATGTATATATTTTTCTCGCTATTGTGATAAAACAACGGTACCTAGAGCATCAAATTTTGAATGACGTTATCTTCAACCGAATATGGGCATCTGAAAGCGCTAATTTGGAATTTGAGATTAGTTTTATTATCGATTTCATATTTTGTAAATCTTTAACGAATTTTTGATTAACAAACTCAAAGATTTCAAAGCAAGCAATGGCAACGTTGTACAGAAAAAACATTTTGATCTTCAGCCGGTGAGAGACTGTATCAGAAATTCTAAAGATATGCCCATTTTTAAATTATTTTCCCATATTGCTCTTGAACTGAATTTTATGGTTTATGTGCGAAGAACATGATATTTAATAAATAAAGGTAACACACAAAATTTTAAGAAAACGCACCTTTGGACGTAATTTAAAATCTGAAAGCTTTCAGATTTTTTCAGTCCAAAGAGGCTTTGTCCGCAAAGAACTTTTGTTTTCGTTTTGGCATTTTGCGTTGGTTCACTATAAATGCCGGATTCACTTTTCAATTGTTGCCACCAAACATTATCTCCCTGTATTATATTTAAAGAAATTAATAATGATGAACCTGCATGAACGTATGTATGATTCTCGCATTGTGATAAAACAGCGGTACCTAGAGCCATCCAATTTTGCATAACGTACGTTTCCCCCGTATATGGACATCTGGAAGCCTAAATTTTGAATTTGTTTTATTATCTATTTCATATTTTGTAAAACATTAACGAATTTCTGATTAATATACTCAACGATTTAAAAGCAAGCAATGGCAACACTCTACGGGAAAAGAAAACCTTTTTATTTCCAGCGCGCGTAACTGTGTATAGGAAATTCTAAAGATACGCTCATTTAAAAATTATTTTGCGATATTGCTGTTGAACTGAATTTTATGGTTTAAGTGCGAGAAACATGATATTTAATAAATAAAGGAAGCGCACAAAATGTTAAAAAAACGCCCCTTTGGACGTAATTTAAAATCTGAAACATTTCAGATTTTTTTTAATTTTTATACTAGCGAAAAAAAGTCACGTTCATTACTTTCAAATAATTATAACAAATTGCGTAAACCGCTTTTCTCGTTATTATTACTTGTAGCGAATATGCCAAATTTCAAAATACGCCAGTGTGTAAATTCACGTATATCTTAGGAAATTTTGAATAAGAAACTCTAATTTTTTACAAGTGTGTCCAAAATTACATCTACTTTAAGATGATGTTAAAAATTTTATAGATTACAAAAAAGGTTTTGAAAAATTTATAAAATATACAAATTTTAAAAATAAATCATAGAAAATGTGTGAATTCTTCTTGGATTAAGCCAAAATTTCGAATTCTGGAAGAAGGAATCAAGTAAGTTAATAAAAAAGAGATATTAATAAATATATATCAAATTCAATTAACACTGAAGAGCTAAAATTTTATGAGCTAATTTTTTAAGAACTACTCGTGCGATTTTTACGAAACTTGGCAGTTTGCCATAATTGGAGTCGTAGAATTGGAATATAGAAAAAAATGGCATGCCATTTCAAAAACAGTCTGATTTTGTGCGAAAATACCTATATTAGAACATTATATAAATCTAATACATAACCAAAGTCGCGTTATCGAGACATATTCGCAAAGTCAACGCAAGTCAAATTTTGTCAATCTTCCCGGTAGAACTGGAGATATAGAACTGTGCCATTTTTTTCGCAGTGTACGTATGTATCTCGTATAACTCAAACACGAGTAGTCTCAGAACGTTGAAAATTTGTATGTAGGACTGCTATAACATATAGTTGTGCACCTCCCTTTTTGGTTGCAATAGGTTGCGTCAAAAGTATATAAATTCCCTCTGTTACTCGGTTCAGTGACCTCAGTTTTTTTTAATTTTTTAAGTTGGTAAATTGTGCAGTTTTTGCTTTAAAGATGATTGAATTATGTTGTTCTTATCTTCCGGTTAGTGATTTTATGCCTTTATTTAATCTGCATGCAATATTTATAGAATTATCAACAATTTAAAGGTTGTTTAAGTGCGGCTGAGCCTAATTTTTTTTACCATAGCAGCCATATTGTTTACATTTCAAACTTAGCAAAATAGTAAATTAATTCTTTAAATTATTTATTTTTCTTCGGTCAGTGTCTTTTTGCCGAGTGGGTCCAAGTGAAAACTTTTAGTTTTGTGCGCCAAAAAACTGTCTTCTTGCCTGCTGGCCGAATTGCTGGTTTTTTCCCAAGAACTGTAATTTTAGTTGTAAAAATTGTTTTCCTAACTCTTTTAACTGTACCTGGTGTTCTACATTTTTCTAGATATTTCAATTTGTGATGAAAATATTTTGCGTTTTTATGCATTTTTGCTTTGCTGAGAAATGAGAACTGAATTATTTGAGTGAGAAATATATCTCTAATGAAATGTGTACGAGTAGACAATTCGCATTAGGTAAATGGCATTGAATCGTCTGTGAAAAACTGTTTCTTTTTATTTGTTGAATTTCTTTCATACATCGTTTTAGATTTTTATGGCGTTTGAATCGAACGTGTGGCAACGATTAGATAATTCTTCAAATGATGTCCTTTTTGTGCATTCTGAGTTCTAAAATGAATGAGATACAATAGTGTTAAGTGAACCTAGTGCTAGAGTGCCGCTATGTTAAATAAACATAGTGAATTTTACAAAGTGCATTTATTCTATTGCGATTTACGCGCTATCGACGAAGTAGATTTTATTGAACTCAATAAGTTTATATTAAATGCAGGAAAATGTGTATTGTTTAATATTCCGTACAACGAAATCATGTAGTGTACACATCAGCGTTTTTTGAAGAAAGATTTGTTTTTCGCAAACTACCTGAGATCACTATCTCACATCTAAAAGTTAGCTTCTAAATTTGGTTAAAGTTTTTATATTGGGCTAAGTTTTAACATTTATGATATGAAGAATCGTAAGGCAAATAATTGGATAATAACATTCTTAAATAATTGGAGCAAACATTAATAAATAAAGCGCATTTTTTATTTTAAAAATACCATAACTGACACTAAGAAAAGAATTAAATAAAATGATAAAAGGCATGACATAGGAAATTATTCTTTAATGTATGTGGAAGAGATATTCCGCAGTTGTTCAACCTTAGATATTGTTGTTGGTTTTTTATGCTTCTTATTGCTGTTTCTGATCCTCCTGATCTAAGTCTACAGCCATACGGTCTACGGTTCTTATTGTGGTCCAACGACAAGAGTACTCCTGTCATTGGCTTAAGCCTTTGTAAACTTGCCGGTGAATGGCAGAACTTTGCCCTGCTACATCCCAATGTTGAAGGAGAATCCAATAGAGAATAGGTTAGAGAGTCTTCCACTCATCTTCCCCTTCGGCCTGCCTCTGGAGACGACCTTCGTCTAAACAATACACAACGCACTTAATAAATGTCTGTGCTTCCCTGGGAGTCGAGCCTAGTATATGGCAGCTGGCTTCCCTACCATCATATCAAAATGACAGTAGTAGATGACTTAGGTTGCCGCCTTATAGGTGAAAGAACAATATGTTTTATAGAATATTCTGTGAAAGAAATTCGAAAAGAAAGTGCCTTTTTATCAAACATTAAAAGCATTTTTGCATTAGTGCTTAGAGAATATTTTTGTCCCTTGAAAAAAAAGTTACTTGACTGTTTCGATGTCTAAACTCTTCCACAAAATCATCTCCAACCTAAAACTGATTTTTTCTTTAATGTGTCTGAATGTCTTCTGAATGCGTTTGTAAAAATATATCAGTTACATGTATGGTCATTTCATAAGCAATGATGACCTGAACACCCTCCTTTTTCCCAGTAAGTTATCATTTCAAATCATAGGTTTTAAATAATTGCAGATTTAATTTTTATCAGTTAATAACCAGAAAGGTAATTTAATAACAGTTTAACATCTAAACTTGCCACACTTAATATATCCATTTTACAAGATCGGTGAAGAGAATTCTGCATTGAAAACTACTAACAGTTTCATTAATTTTTGGTCTAATGGAATAAAATATGCTTTAATTAAGAATAGAATTAAAACTCAGTATGGGTATCCATTTTACACGTTTCATGAGTTCGTGAGGTGGTCTTTGATTTAAATAATCAGTTATTTTATGTTTTGAAGCTTTACTGTCCCTTTTTCTTTCCGTTTTCTCGCCAGAATGGAAATAAGTTTGCGTATATTTAAGTGAGGGCTTGGGATTGTTAACACAAAGCATGTTCTGTCTCTTGAAGACTATCTTACTAGGTGTGTTCTCTAAAATAGAGTTCCAGTCGTCGGCCTTTCATTTATTCTTGCCGATAGTTAAATTCATCTTCGTGGAGTTCCAGCCAGCTTCACGTTTAATTGCTCTGTGTAATATTTGGCTGTTAATTATTTCAGTTAAGATATACAATTGAATTTCTACTTTGAGTTTCTCACCGTAAATGCTGGCAGACTTGTAAGCACTTGTATGCCTCCTGTTCACATTATTAAGTTATAAATGTCTTTCACACCCTTCTTAACGGTCGCTTAACATCTTCCAAATGGTTAGTCAAAGTTTGCAATAGTGTGTAGAGTCATAAAGGTCGTTTATTTTTAAGCAGGAGATGGGAAAAATAGGCAATACCCTGACCGGAATTCGAACCCTGGACCTCTCGAATACGCTTCGAGTGTGCCTCCAATTACACCACGACGGCATGCAGAAAGGAAGTAGGAAATACCTTATAAGTGAAAGACATAAAACCTTTTGAATAGGTTCTGTACAGACCATTATATGGATCACCACAAAGCAGCTGACATCCCAGAAACAGATTCTAGAATTCCGATTCTGGCGTCGGTGGTTAAATTCTACCATCGTAAGAATTTCAATAAATTTTGTTTCATTTAATGCAGTATTGTTAACAAATGAAAACGCTATTGCTTGCCACCCAACTTGTGGATCAGAAGCCTTGTGCGTTTTCGGTGCTGATGCTGAACTAAGACTGTCTTTACTTTAGAAAATATATTCTGCATGTGTGCTTGTAAATGGAAGGAAGTGCAAAAATCGAAACCCTCCATCTGGGAACTTTCATTTTTTAAACATACTTCTATGACAGTTCAAGATTTCTAGCAGAATTTAATTTAATTTGTGAGATAGACAAGTCTCTAAATTTCTTTAAGAATAATTAATTTAAAATTTTCACAGAGTAATGAATAGAATATGCAAGGGTGAGCAAAGAACTGGTTGCACTTTTCGCACGTACCGGAGCATTGTATTTTTAAAATCCAAGCAGTCGATATGGTTGCCTGTTAATCTTTAGTCTTAGGCGCATCTATTTAACTTTTTTTTCTTTTCCTTGTGTGACAATATGTTCCTCTTATCCCTTCCCTCTGCTTTTCTTAAATTAATTAAATGTCTCCCAAAATACCTCTCTCGTTACAAAGCGCGATACAGTAGTGGCATGTTATTTTATGTGGCAGGCAACTGCTTCTGTTTTCCATGCATTGCTGTAATTATAGTTCTTGAATTGGATTTCGGTTTACATTTGTCGTTAATTTTCGGTTTGACTTCCTTTGAATAATTTTAAATCTCATACGCTCTCACTATGATTAATAAAAACATAGAAAACAAAATACGTATAACCTTAATTGATACGAAAAGTTTTATTTTATTAATTTAAAAGGAAAGTATGTTTGCTTAATATCTGATATATATGCTGCCATTTTTTGATAAAGTGACTTTGACTTTCTAGACTTGTTAGAAATTATGAAAAAACAACTCATCAAAAAAATTATTCAGCATGTAATAAATAGAAAAAAATCTGGGGGGGATGTGTACACCGCATGACTTCTTTGTACGGAATATTAAATTATATGCATTTTTTCTTACATTTTACTTAAACTTATTACACTGAATTATATATACTACGTCAATAGCGCATAAACCACAATAGAAAATGCACTCTTTAAAATTCACTATATTTGTTTACCATAGCGACACTCTGGCGCTGGGTTCACTTAACAGCGTTACATCTCATTCGTTTCATTAAAAGAAAAGAAGAAAAAAAGAAGCAATTTTTCACAGACGATTCAGTATTTCTCACTCAGTTAATTCATTTCTCACTTCGCGACAAGCAAAAATACATAAAAACTCAAAATATCTATATTAAAAATTGCAACGTAAATCTTAAAGACTTGCTTGTATTTCCTCGAATAAATTCCAGAATAGATTAAGCGTGATTTAATTTGCAGTAATAAAAGAAAGCGTTATCTTTGTTGTTGCGAAGCTTAATTTCTCTAGATCGGCAACAAATCCGCTATCCTGCTAAGTTTCAAATGTAACCAAATATGGCTGCTATGGCCAAAAACATTAGGCTAAGCCGCAGTTAAACAACTTTTAAATTGTTGATAATTCTACAAATATTACATTAAGGTATCTGCCTACGTTCGGACCACTTTTTTTTAAAAACATAGAATTCTGATTAAATATATATTTATTTAGTCAAAATATGATATCAAATCATGAAAATAGGTAAATTTTTAGGAATATTTTCATAAATTTTTGAAATATATGCAATTTTATGCAAATTTTTAGGAGAATTTAACACTTACGTTAAATGTCGTATACTTTTTTCCACTCCATATATTTCAATTTTACTTATACTGTATACTACTAAAACACTTATCTGTGTTATGAACTAAAATGTTTATGATATTTCTAAAATTTACTAAAATATGTGTAATTACATGAAAAAAACCAGTTTTTTGTAAAATATTTCTTATCATTTTATATAGAAATGCTTATAAAACAATCAAATTAATAAATATAACTTAGATTTTAGCTTAAAACCTAGTAATCAATATAGAAAACACTATGGTTAAATTTCATAGAGATATCTTTAGAACATTTTGAGTAATTACATTTCTTATTCTAGAATATTTTGAGTAATTACATTTCTTGTATGTAAAAACACTACAAAAATTAATTTTCCAGAAAATGCATTTAAAGATTTCACATTAACAGAAAAACTGTTCTGTTGTATTTACACACTTAAAATTCTCCACATTTGTACATCATGCCCTCCATATCTTCATACTTAGGTAATTTTGATTTTCTATTATATTATTTGATTTCCTAAATGCTGTTTTTGATATGAATGGCAAATTCAAGGTAAACAACAACTTTTTACCAGATGTGTAACCTTTTCCAATGAATCTTAATCCAAGTACCAAGAAAGAATTTAAAATATTCTTATTTCCATTTTTGGGAGTTGAAGAAAATGCTTTTATAAATCCGCATTTACATTTCAAGCTGAAGTTTGAGAAAAGTCCAAATTTTGAATCTTCTACTAATTGCAAGACAGTTTTGAAACACACTGGACAGCAGGGAATAGAAAAGACAGAAGCTAATTTTGCAATATCAAATATTCTATTTCCTTTTAAGTCTTGATCATTCTTTGCAGTAATAACATCTGTAAGTTCAAAAGTTTTTAATTTCGATGACCTTGCAGATGTTACATCATTATCAAAAACAGTGCGAGTTCCAGTTGTATAACAATTACCGTAAAAAGATCGCTTTTTACTTCTCTTAGATCTCGCTTTTGGCATCTTAGAATACTTAAAATAATGCAACAAATGTTCAAAAGAAAATAAATAAAAGAAGCAAAGAGATAAATATAAAAATTATACAAAAATAAAGCGTCAATATGCGTGTAGCAAACGAAGAACAAGCGTGGAACAAATGTAAACAATAATTACAGTGTAGTCAGTCATAATTCGATAAATTAAGGTAAATAATTATTTCCAGAAACAAAAAAAAAGTACCCAGAATTAAAATGAAATGTTTTAGCACAATTTACATACAAACAGGTTAAAAAAAAGCACGGATAACACCATTGTTTACCTTTAAGTTTAGCCTTTTAAATGGCACTTCCGGTCCTTTTGCTTTCACTTCCGGTGCAATTAATTGGCTATATCTTCTCTTCTAATTATCAAAAACGTAAAAATGAACCATTTTTGGAATCCTACAAAACTGACCTTTCAAATTGGGCAATAAAAAAAATGGATTTTTTTCGCCGAAATCGTTTTTTTAACGTAGGCAGATACCTTAACATTTACTAAAGTCATAAGACCCTTAACCGGAAGATAAGAGCACCATAATTCAATCAATTTTAAAGCAATTTTATGTTTTGTATGTTTACTATCATTTCTCTATTTCCGGTTTCCCACTAGAATGTAAATAGCCGAAGTCCGAGACAGTTTCGAGTTAAATTATTCTCTGTAGCCTTTGGCTTCCAATTATTTACATTTAGCTTTACATTTGAATTTCTACCTTGAGATCTCGACATAAGTGCCGGCGGATTGTAATCTCCAAGAGTTCCTTCTTATTAAGTTCTGAATAAAGGGTCTTTTACACATTTCTCAACACTCTGTTGTACTCTCGACATAGAGGTAAGTCACTTAACGTAACCTTGTAACCTTTTAAACCTTGTAATTTTTATAAGGAGTAGATTTAGGATATGGTGACCGTTTATTCATACTAAAATGTGGTAGGGTAACATATTACGGAGTATTAATGGAATAGTTCAGTTGTTTATAAATTTTCTATGCTATGATGATGTTCCTGGTGTCTACGAAGTATTAGAAATAGAAAACAAAACTATATCTGTGATTTATTATTGATTTTATAATAAAATTTCACTAACCGTACCGTACCTTCTCGAAGCGCGAGTGCAATCAAGCATTCAAAATTGAACTGATACTGAGTTGTTTTTATTGTAAGTAAATTTGTCATGTTTCCGTAATATTAAAATTGCTGTTAGAAATGTTTTAATTCGTTTTTCTACTGCGAATTCTGACTAGCATTTTGAAGTCTTCCTGATATAGCTTGTTTCGTCTCCAAATTTTTCGAATTGGTTTCATCTATAATATTTTCATGAATCTTTCTGTTTTACATATGAGAGCGTATCTTATAATATACTTGCTTGTTTTCAAATAAGTACCGCAGAGTGTAAGACGTTTCAATGTTTTGTAAAAATTCCTATATTTTAAAATCATAAAAAAGTGACGAACCATTCTGGAACTTTAATAATATAAATAGCGAACCGCAGTGAAAATATGCTAAGAAAATGCATTTGTGTTGTGTTTTTGCATGTTCTTGGTAATTTCAAATTACGACAGATTTATCGAGTCCCATTTAAACTGCGTTTCTTAAGAACCAGAAATGCTAATTAAAATTACCAAAATAAATACAGTATCAAAGTCGCGTTAATGTTTCTTTATACAATCTAAAATTAATATATCTAATCTCTTTATTTCGAATGTCTAGATATGGTGAAAAACACTATTCCTTACATTTTTTATATTAACTCTGTGAATTTTCCCACGGATATCTCGAAGCGTTTTCTTAGAAATTTTTGCGATTTTGAATTTCTGATACTTGCGTCAGTACAATGAATAAGCAGTTGAATATCTGCCCCTATTCTCTTGAAAACATAAAATAATCCTCTATGGTTTGAGGTCTTGCCCCTCCACAATCCAGAGGTCTTAACCAACTGAGGTGATTCTAATTTCGTTTCTACATAGTCTGAAAAGTATTCAAAGCTTGTAGCAATAATTTCTGTGACGAGACGTTTCTCTTTTAGCCTCCAGTACCATGATGGAGCAAACAAAAAGAATTATATAATTATTGGAAAGAATTACAATTTGAGAAATAAGTAATAACTAAGAAGAAAATCAAAGTATTAAATTTACAGAACAAAAGTAACATAGTTTCAGATCAGAAGAGCATTTTTGAAAAGAAATAACATTTTGAAATTCCATTACAAGATTTCTTTAGAAGTGGGCGCATCAGTTGCAGCATATGGGACATTATGAAATGTAAACATTTGAGATATAAAATTCCCATCAGACAATAATATTGATGCGGAATTATAGGAACATTAAAAAATGCAATAGTTACAAAAGCAAATGAAATTATGTGGTGAATTAAATGTGGTGAATTATGTGGTAATTAAAATGTCACATAATTAACACATTATGTGACATTTTGGAATCCTCTAAAGCTTTTGATCCTGAATTATTCATCTGGATTACTGTTTTACAGAAAGTTGCCTAGCCTCGAGAAGACTGATTACTAACCGATTTACTAACCGATTATTTTTGCTAAGGTATGTAGCAGTTACATATGCTTCTATTATGCAATTCTCTAAACAGTTTGTGGGGTTTTACTTATTTAATTCCAAAGTTCTATCTTAGAACCCGACGAACACTAGCAAGCGAATAATCGCTTAAGTGTGTGAAAAAACACGCAAGTCTTAAGAAGGTTTACCTACCCTTTATTTTTCAAAATATTTACAATCAGTTCCTACTTGGAACTTACACAAAGCCTCCACTTGGGCTTGAACTTAAATAACTATGAAATTAAACTAAACTAGCTTATCTAAGCTATCTGAAAGGTTATAGCCGAAGCTATCAGAAATCTAAGTAGTTGGCCCCTAAATATTAATTTAATCGGCGAAGCAAGCAAGGGCCTAAAGTATGGCCGAGCGTCGTAGCTAAGAGAGAACGTAGCCAAACGGCAAACGCGCGCTAATCAGGGAATCAGAATCTCTCTCTCGAAGACGGCGAAACATCGACTTAAATAGTACTCTTTCTCATTTGAATTAATTGTGTTTCTGAAATTACATTTTGGTAGGAAATTATAAGCTGAAATTAGAATAAATAGGACAGAAGCAACTTAAAATAATTATTAATAATTTTAGGATAAACCTTAGAAATTCTTAAACCGTCATAAATTATTTTAATTTCAGTGCTTAAAAAATAAAATATCGATAATATTTCATATTTTATCAATGTGTATTACATGTCGTTAAGCATTATCTATGTCCAAGCATCATTTTTCTAAAATATGTCCAATATTAAAATCCCATTATGTCAAAAACTCTTTTTCTCAATTTTTTCTTTTTTTCGGAGATTTGAGATATTGCGGCAAGAATCTATAAATAAACGTAGCATTCAGAAACAAAATTTGAGTATTTCAATAAAAAAATTTGTAAATCAAATTCTGAATTAAAGAACTGGATTCACATTTTACAGAGGTATTGGTATTTTCGAAACAAAGGGGATATACGAAAAGTCGAAGGCGATAATTTCTTATATTCCTTACACCTCCACTTAGAGATCTACTCGGAAGGGATAATCGTCTAAATCCAGGTACTTATGAAGTTTTGTTCTTCAATAGCCAAGTGACCCTGAGGAGACAGCAAGGATTTAGAAGCTAAGAGAAACGTGAAAAATGAACTATTCCTATTTGAGATTCGAAATCTGGCGTCCCTCAATTACTAGTTCAACGTGCCATCACTTACACCACGATAGAATGCAACAGAGAAGGCAATAATTTTTTGATAAGATCTGTCTCAAACTATCCAATCTCGCTTAAATTAAAAATTTTCATAATTTTGACCTTAGGAAGGCTCCTTTCGGGCTAAATGTTAACGACTTCTCATCTACTGAATGTAAAAATGCAGTTGGGAGTTCGCTACATGCTATCATTTTGGAAATATTTCCAAACGAAACCCTATCGATTAGATATATTACGCTGTTTTTAATTTAACAGAATGGCGTAAAATTTTATTCTTGTTCTCTGACTGCCTAATTCCTTTTCTGTGAAATTCAAGCGGTATTTCTTCGGCATGTTCAGCTTATTCCCCCCTTCAATATACTGTCTAGACATTTGTTTGCCAATGTGTCTATGCGTAAGAACTGAAATAGAATCAATTTGAAAACATGAAAGTTGAAGCCATATTCTAGATTAAAATGCCAGGCCCTTTTAATATAGCAAAATTTCAAGTCAGAATAATTTAATTACTTGTGTTTTTTGAGATTATTATTTGGAATTAAAGTGTTGGAAACATGTCTAAACATTTCACTAAAATATATTTTTCAGAAATTCGATCACTAAAATCCGAATTGAAATTGACTTCTATTTTTCTTTATTTATGAAACTCAATAAAATAAAAAATAAAACTGTCTTTAAATTTAGGAAATATTTTTTTGCTCTGAAGGTAATAATACAATTTGCCACAGTATTAAAATAACTACTTAAATCTAAATCTTAAAGGTAGTTGACATAAATGTTTGTTTTAACACGTTTTGTTAAAATTAAGCAGCTATCGAATTGACTAGCACATTTTTTCCTCATAAACACAGAATAATGATATTGTTCTTTCACTACAAAAAGCATTTTATTCGGGGGGAAAAGAAATGTAGGCAATGCAAGTAGAACAGGGTCTTGCAAATTATCAATCTCTTATTAGCTGGAGGAGTGACCTGAGTGAGTTATAACCTGGGTAGGTGAAAACATAATATCATATATTTTTTTAATTTTAAAGTATATCGTTTTTACCATAGTAATGTCATTGAGAGCAAGGTACATACTCTGCGCAAAACAAAAGAGGGACAGTTTTATATATTCCGTTCTACTGGGCTGATTGATGAAATTATGAAATTTAATTTGCTGTTTTCATGTCGCAAAGAGCGGCTTTGGTTTTTAACAGCGTTTTTCTAACATACGCAGTTTGACATAAAATCGGACTTTTTATGAAATGACATACGGATGTTTTTATATGTTTCGATTCTACGACTCAAATTATGCCCAAATTTTAAATTTTGTAAAATTTGGTGGGAAACTTACCGAGAAATTCAAACATTTATCTTGGCTAACTTTTTTCAGTTTGTGCGAAGTATAATTCACTCAGCAAAATTCTTAATTTATAAATAATCTTTTTTGCGCTTTCGTTGTGTAGGAGAGGAAAAAAGATGCGTCCCTCACTCATTCTTTGAAATAATTTTAACAAAGTACGTTATGCACATTTGGCGTTATTATAGCCTGTAACAAATATGCCAAATTTAATTACAAAATGCGATTATAGATAAATTATCGTAGACCTTAAAAAATTTCGAATAGAAACACTTTTGTTTAGAGATTAACTTACGAACATTGTTACTCAAACTGTCGTGAAAAACAATGATTCTTCAATAAAAAGAAAATGTTTAAAGGAGATACTCCCAGAATTTTATAGAATGTGTATTCTAGAAACCAGTCGCCTTCTTCAGTATTGGTACGTAACTAGTGCCTAACATTATTAACGTAAATTAAAAATTAAAAATTTCCTGATTAATTATTTTTGTACGATTATCAGATTATTATTTTAAATAATAAAATTACACCAGAATATCTAAAACATATTTTTAGCATTTGGAAATTTTTGAAATATTTGTGTGAAAATCCGTGTGATATATCTTATGCGAAATAATGCAAATTAAAGAATGTTACATAATAAACAGAAAAGAATATCATTGAGTGACATTAAAGCATAAAAATCAGCCTCGAATAATTGTACTTTATTTTTAACTGAGCCCTTAAGGAAAGCCGTGACTGGTGGTACATTTTGAAATTAAGTATCTCTGTCAAATTTTGAAATTAGGTATATCTGTCATAAAGGAATCAAATAAATATAGTTATAGGAACCGTAAAAAATGTGATATTTTTTAATATTTATAAACTAATTTTTTTAATTAAAAAAGCTGATGTGGACACCACATGACTTTCTGTACGGCCTATTAAATTACACACATTTTTACTGCCTTTCATTTATACTTATTTCCTCTAATTTTATTCGAGATATATTTCTCATTCAATCAGTTTAGTTTTTCCTCGGCGGGAAGTCAAAGATACATAAAAACTTAAAACTCATTTATTAGAAATTGTAAAATACAAAAAACTTAAAACACCGAATACACTTAAAAGCAGTTAATGAAGAATTGCAATTAAAATTAGTTTCTAAGGAGAAACAAGCCAACTGGTCAACATACGATAAAGACAAAATTTTCTGTGCGCCAAAATTTAAAATATTACTAAGAGTTTTAAACGTAGACGAATTCAGCGCAGCTTCACTTACACTTTTAAATTGTTGATAATTCTACAACTATTGTATAAAGACCAATTAAAGACATAACTAGAGCATAAAAACAACATAGTTCAATCACTTTTAAAGCAAAATATGCATAATTTACCATCATATAGGAATAAAAAACAGAACTCGCCGAGCCTGGCAAAAAGGTGGGCATACATGTATACAGGGTGATTCCAAATTTATGGTTCAAACTTGTGAGAGGTAGTTACAGAACAAAGATGCGAATAATATTCGCATTGGAAACTCAGGTCGTAGTCATTTATTTAATCATAAATACATATAAAATGCATTTATATTAAGAAAGCTTTAAAAGGATATTGGAACAAATGGATTGGAAACATTTCGTATGAATTGCTCCATGCAAAGAACAGCATCCGCAGAGCATGTTATACCTCATTTAAAATGATCTTGCTTCAAACTACGTCAAGAAAAACATTTGCACATTAGTTATTTGCATTAAAAAACACAGTTGAGGGTAGGTGTGCATCTCGGTAGCAGAAGACACCATTCGCTTTTGTGCTGTCGTCAGTGATGAGAGACTTCACGCATACCAAAAAATCAGACATTCATCACATGTACGGCCATGCAAAAGGTAACGCTGGAGCTGCTCTACGAATGTATGATCACGTGAAGTTTTCGAATCGACAAATGTTGAATCTCAGAATGTTTCAGCGGTTACATCGTCAGCTTTGTGAAACACGTTCTTTCCACGTCACCAGACAGGATTCTGGTCGACGACGAACTACACGCAGTTCGAGATTTAAATAAAGCACCTTGCACATCGTAGAGATAGACCCGAGTCAAGTACAAGAGCTATTGCACGAAACATAGGTGTGTGAGTCAATATATAATTTGGAGTTTGTTAAACGAAAATCGCTTACATCCCGTAGATTTTCAGCAAGTACAAGCTTTGAATTCGCAAGACTGAACTTGAATCCACTAGCCTGAACTTCTGTCAGTGGCTTTTGTAGCAATCTGCATTGCAGCCGGACTTCGCAGCTCATGTATTGTCTACTGATGAGGCGACATTTTCCCGATAGGGTATATTTAATGCGCACAATTCTCATGTGTAGTCAATTGAGAATCCAAACGCAACGCAATTACGTGCATCTCAACTGCAAGTTAGTGTGAATGTATGAGCAAGTTTCGTTAACTAACTGCATACTATATCTACTGCCGCCTAAAAATAAGATATTGTTGGCTTAATGGCCAACGATATCTTATTTTTTTGCAATAGATGTTACAGAGCTGCTGCAAGATGTTTCGGTCTCCATTCGTAACTGAATGTAGTTCCAACATGATGGAGAGCCAACCGATTTTATCACTATGTTCGCAATTACCTGAACGCCACTGCTGGGGTACGATGGGATTGGCCGTGGCAAAGTAGTCCCTTAACCACTTCAGTTCCCTGATTTAAGGAGCCTTTATTAAATTTTTCTGGGGACATCTGAAGGGTCTTGGTTATGCTACTCCAGGTGCCTCAGCTGAGGAATCTCGTTGCTCGAACAGCAGTAATTGCTGCATATGTGCGTGAAATACCTAGCATCTATGCTAGCGTACGCAACCACCGACGCTGTAAAGCATTTATTGCTGCTGGCATTTATTGCTTACATTGCTGTAAAGCATTTATTGCTTACGTTTCTTACAAACATCTTGTTTTAGTGGAACTGAGACAAACTGCATTTGTGTCTAAATAACTTGATTGCGACCTGGGTTTCCTATGAGAATATTATAAGAATCTTTGTTCTGTACCTTCCCTCCAAGTTTGTACTAAGAATTTGGAATCACTCCGTACACACATTTTGTGTCGCCGATTACAATGAAAAAGAGCGAGGCACGATTGGATGATCCCAGGCATTTGGCACAATTGGATGATCCCATATACAAAATTTCGTCGTTCTACAGCTAATCGTTTTTCAGTTATGAGTGATACATACATACGTAGGTAACGTATGTACAGACAGAAAATCCATTTTAGAATTCGTTTTAGAAGAAAATCCTTTAATCTGTTCTTAAGTATACACGTCATGCAAAAAAGTCACCAAATGAATTCAAGAGCGATCAAAATGGATATTATTGTTGAAATACCCGAAAATTTTTTAGATTGCAGTACTTCCTTTACTTCGTAATAGGAAGTAAAAATATTAAATGATGAATGTTTGACTTTTGTAACATGAAGTACGCTCATGTCCATAAATTAAGGATAATGCAAAATCAGGCAAAGGAAGAGCTAGAAGCAAAACAAATTTTTATTTGTAAAGCTTATTTATTAAACAAAAGGTAAAGAGCAAAAAAAGATGCTATATGTTTGATATTATTAAAAAAAATAGCGATTTTTTCTCCCTGGAGCAAATTGCAAAAAAAAAACCTATTTACAAAAAAACAATATCACATGGTTGGTATGATCGTTAATACATTGTATGTCTCCCAGACGATGCACTACAGTCCGTACAACGCCTAGGCATGCTGAGTATCAAATTATTGATCTGATCTTGAGGGATATTACACCACTCAGAAAGCAATGCTCTCCGAAGTTCCGGTAGACATGTAGGATGTAACTCGTCGGCAAAGCATGTCCCACACATGCTCTACTGGATTCAAGTCCGGTGAGAATGCTGGCCAGTCCATACGGGTGATATCCTCCGATTGAAGGCATTAACATACGATGTTTGCACGGTGGGGACAGGCATTGTCATCCATAAACACAAATTGTGCGCCCATGGCGCCCCGAAACAAACGTACATGTTGTTCCAGAATGACGTCCCGATAGATTTGGCTTGTCATGGTTCCAATTTGAACATGCAGGTCAGTTCTGGAACCCAGAATAATTCCACCCCAAACGAGCACTCCTGCACCACCGTAATGGTGTAGTTCAATGTTGTTTTCTTGGTGGTAACGGGTACCTGGAGCTCTCCATATGAAAGTCCGGCGAACATCAGACCGCAAGCTGAACCTGGACTCGTCGGGAAACATCACACAAGCTCACTGTTGCGGTAACTACAATGCATGCTCTCTACTCCAGGCTAACCGCAGGCGACAGTGAGTTGCATCTGACAGGTCTACGAGCATATAGACCAATCTGCCCTAAGCGTCTCTACACGGTCTGCCTTGAAATTGTCGTACCAGTGGCTGAAGAGAGCTGAAGAGACAGGTCTGAGGCTGTGCTCCGCCTGTTTCTTTTGGCACTAACTGCCAAATACCGGTCCTCATTCGGCGTTATAACTCTGGGGCGACTTGTGCTGTAACTCACATTACGACCATCTTGGAATCGTTGCAGAAGCCTTGAGATGACACTCTGGGAAATTCCAAGTTCGTCTGATACTTCCAGTGGGGTACGTCCATATTCCAGACGGCCGATAATTCTACCACGTAAAAAATCATCCAAATGCGTCCTTTGTGTCATAACTATTCGGTTATTGCACTGAAATGCTTGTAAAGCACCTGCGAACAATTTTACTTCTTTGCCTGTATTCCTTATATATCACTCTCTTACACTCTCGTCATTGTGACGTACCATCGGTGTCATCTGGTTACTTCCTGAAATTTGCATATGATGCTTGAAGATGTGTGTAGTGATTTTACAGGTGATATATTTATTTTAGAGTTCGATTTCCGCGTGACTCCGAATTATCCTCAATTTATGGACATGAGTGTATATGCCTAAGATTATCATTACGAAAGTAAACGTCGTTAAGAGAACATTTAACGACTCGTTGTAATACGAAATAAAATGTGTGCCGCTTGTTCTCTCCATGGGTTTTTATTACATAGCTTTTTAAAAATAGAGTATTTAGAGTAATAAAACAGTCCATAATTTTGAAGACCCTTTAGGATTAATATTTTTTATAAAACTCTCCGCAGCCTTCATTGGACTTAAAAAAGGCATAATCATCACAAATACTTCTGATATTGAGTAAGTGCATATCATGGTTGGGCTTGGTAATGTAAGTTGACAAACTTACGCACTTCTTACATAAATCTGGAGGCCCAGTTCTACAGATCGCTAATAACAAGAGAAGCGAGCGTCTACACATTCAGCTAGAATTTGCTTAAATGGGAACTGATTTTAACCCTGCAATCTGTGTTTACCGATATGCGAAAAATTGTATTTACTGGAAGGTAAGTAGATATAAAATATAATGTATGTTTTCCTTAATGTCCAACATAAAGGTGTGAAGTATTAAGACATATACATGACGATAAAGTGTTGTTTATTCTAAATTCTTCAAAAGGTATCAATGTTTCTGGTAATTTCTGAATGGTCCAAGACAACAAATAATAAAATTCACAAAAACGAACCCTCGTCAAAGATATCTATTACAAAAAGTCAACTGGGAAACTAAAATAACTACTATTGAACAAAATTTTCAAATTTGTCAATAGTTGCTATAAGGTAGGAATAAGTTATTTGTCAATAGCAGCTATTCAGCAGTAAGCCAATTTCCGGTAGTAAAATACTACTAACATAATTTGCAAATAAAAAGCTATGCTCCTTTTTCGACCCCAAAAACAAATGTCTATCAACTACACGACAACTTTCCCGGCCACAGTTGCTCTTGTTTTCAGAATTTCCCTTCAAAACAGGGACTGTTATTGTTCCACTTCCATCTTATCCACCTCATCTCTTGCCGTACGTTTTCGGCACATTTCCGGAGAGGACCTTCGATTATAACAAGGATTTTCAGCGCGAAATAATTAAAAATCGCATATTTAATTGAAGTGAAAAACATCTCATATTGTTCCAAAAGTGGATGCAGCACCAAAATAGAATACACGTTCAGTTAAAAGTCACCAAAATTGTGTTAAAACAGTAAATCCCTCAGCCGAGCTGTATTTATTACTATGCTCAAAATTTTATACCTCTCCAATTTCTGATAATATTAACTGGTACTAATGTTTAGAAATTAAGGATGAACATTGAGTTAAATTTGAGATTCTCTTCAGTTCAGAAGAATCTTCGGGTCTGTAAAGACACGTACATCAAAGTGAGTTTCATCTATCAACGGATCTGGTTGCATCTTCTTTAGTTGCATTTGTCAGAAGAAACATCTGTTTCTGCTGCCATTGCATGAAATAAAAGCAAAATAATTATTGAATAAATGCATTAATAATGCTTTGAATTCCGAAGTCATTTGATAAACTAGCTTTGGTCATAAAAAGAAAATACCTTGGAGTTTTTAGCCTAACGGGCGTTAAGGTCCAGAATGGGATAATAGTCTCGAAACGACATTTTGTGTTGAATCACTGTAAACAACATACGACTTTTCAAATTGTTGCCGCCAAATATTATCGTTCTGCATTATGCTTAAAGAATTTAAAGAATGAAGAATTTGCCTGAACGTATGCAATTTTCTCACATTGTGAAAAACCAATGGTACCTACAGCCATCCAGTTTTTAAAAACGTAGTCCTCCATCCGAGATAAGGAAGCCTGAATTTTGAATTTCGAATTTGCTGTATTATTTATTTCATAGTTTGTAAAACTCAACGAATTTTTGCTTAACAAACTCAGCAATTTCAAAGTCAACAGTGGTAAAATTTTTATCACATTTTATCACAAATGAAACATTTTCATCTTCAGCGCGCGACACTGTCTATCAGAAATTCTAAAGATACGCTGTTTTTAAATATTTCATGATTTTGCTGTTGAATCGAAATATATGGGAATATGAAGCTCCAAAGGTATGAAACTATAAATACATGAAGCTCCAAGAACGTGATATTTAATAAAAAAAGTTAATAATAAAAAGACAAAAAAAGTATTGTAAATCCAGCTTAGTAAAAAAACAGAACACATTGATATGAAGAACTGAGGGGGGAGAAAGCAGAAAAATTAATGTCAACTGTTAGCACTGCTCGGAATTCTAAACGTATACTGCTATGCTACTTTCAAAATATTTGTTATTGTTACTGTTGGATTGTGTATGGCGTAAGTGCGAAGAAACTTATCCTTAAAAATAAAGCTAAAACGACAAAAGAATGGGTTAGTACGGGTGAGTGTAACAGCATTCCGGCTCAGCAAGAGTGTAAAATGCTCAGCAAGAGCGTAAAGCTCAGGGAGAGTTCAGCGAGAGGGTAAAATCTTTAACAATTCCTTTTAAGTGACCGTTAAAATCTGAAGCATTCCAGATTTTTTTCCCTTCTTCCGAAAAGGATCGTTATACACGTTCTTTCACCAAAGAGAAAAATCTTTCACTTCATTGTAACATTCAGTTGCAATGTTTGGAAATGCAATACCAGTGTTTAACTGAATTTTAGGTGTTTTAGATAATTCAGAAGGTTTGAATTACGAGGAATACGTAGAGTTGATGGACTAATGAATTCAGAATAATTAATTTCTTCTAATTTCTTCAAATTTCTAGGCTTGCAAGAATTACATAAAATTCTAGAGCATAAAGCAGTATAATGGCAAATTTTACACTTATTTCACTTTTAATTCATCGAATTTATGCGACGCAAGAAGTCTAGGAAAGATAAGGAAAGCTTTCATCTTTGTGTTTCAAAGGACATTAAAATTACTTATAAACCATGGGCGGCAGATTAGGAAACATATCAAATGTAAGTTTAAATTTATGTTTGTTTCCTTCTTAATTGCTGTTTCTTGTATTTGAAATTTTATTGGTCAGTTAGTGCTACGCAAAATGGCAATAAAGTAGGAAATTTGAAAATTGTCCTCCAACTTTTGGCGCATGAGTTTTGACGAAAATTTTTGAATGTCTTCAGTAATATTTAATGACTTCTAAATAAAAATCTTCTCAAAATTTTAATTTCCTTATAAGGCTTGCCATCGATCTTTGTTTCCTTTTACCTCCCCCCCCCCAAAAAAAAGAAAAAAAAAAAAAAAAAAAAAAAAAAAAAAAAAAGATCAGACTCTCGTGTTTCTGCCAATAGGCCTGTTGATTAACCCACTTTACTTCGATCAAGCCCACAAAATTATCTCTCCTCTTAATAAACTTTCTTGCAGACTTCGTTTGAAGATATGTATTTTTAGGCTATGATTCTAAGATTTAAGATCTTATTACTGCTCATTCTTCGAACTTTTGAATCCTACTAAATATGGCAAATTCGATATGTTGTAGAGTTAAAAAATCAAGTACAATAATATTTAAGAAACCATTTGTTCTCATATTAATTTCTGATTCATTATTTTCAAGCAGAATTATCTGACAAAAACTTCTTATTAGGAACTCGTTCTTTCTGTTACCGTAAGCAGTTATTTTTCATGTTCATTCAATGACTGGGATTTATTAAATCGTTTGAGATGTTTAAACGCCAATATCATTGAGATGTATTACATTATTAAGATAATAAGTATTTTTAATGCAAAAAGGATAATTATCAATGAAACTTCTAACCAGATTCCAGTGGTAGTATCTGAAGCCGATTTAGATGCATAATATGCAGATATAGACTGCGTAGATCACTTTTGAAATGGCCAGGATTTAACAGGATTTTGTGCTCTTTCTTTGATAACAAGTTCCGGTACTTGACAGAAAAGAAAGAAATGGGAAGGTATGTTTTCAAAATCTCCTGTTTGAAATTTGTAAAATGCTCACAAATTCATAATTTTCGGTTCATTAATTCATCTGGCATGAGTGATGACAAAATTTGTACATCGCAATTTCTTCCACAATAACGAGAAATGTTATTGATTTCAGAACTGGCAACCATTCGTGACAAAATGCAATGCCATCTACCACACAACAGAAAGTTCACTATTCTTCTCTCGAAATATGTTTTGAAGACATCAGTGGCACTCAATGCAAATCAGAATTGTGTAATTTTAGTTTGTTTCCTATGTGAGCAATTATTGTTGAATTTAAATACAGCAGTGATTGATCTTACTGCTAGCATTTGTTTAAATACTACGAAATATCATTTTGCGCTATAACTACTTTTGTGATTGTATTACATAATTTGTTGGATTGGCTGGCACAATAAGAATTACGTTTGCTCTTATATTACTTAACATATAAACCAAGCCATGCAAATGTATCAGATTACCCGGCTATAAGGAAGCAACACTATTTCTTTCGCTAATTCAGATAAGAATAAAGCAGCGGATGGTAAAATAGGTATCGATAATAGAGTATGATTTGCGCAAAGAAAACTGGTGAAGCGTTTTCACGTTCTTGCAAAAAGGAAAGGAAGTATCGCGAAAAATTTCGAGTATCATATTTCAACGAAAATATCTATTTTGACCGTTCTCGAATCCATTTGAACGATATCCTTGCGTGACATATGTACGTACGGACAGAATAATGGACTCCTTTTTTCCAAAATGGATTTAAAGTGAATTCAGATGAGATTTTTCTCCTGACGTCTGTACATACGTACGTACGTATGTATGTGTCTCTAATAACTCAAAAACGAATATCCGTAGAGAGCTCCAATTTTGTGTATGGGACTGCTACAACTTTCACTTGGGCGCTTATCTTTTTCGTTGCAATCTGTCGCATCAAACGAATATAAATATATACATTTTGCCCCTTGGTTAACCTATTCAGGGAGCTCAAATTTATTGTTCTTATATTTTGGTAAATTAGGCGTTTTTTGCTTTAAAATTGATTGAATTGTGTTGCTCTTATCTTCCGGTTAAGGGTTTTATGCTTTTAGTTAATTTTTAGACAGTAGTTATAGAATTGTCAACAATTTAAATGTTGCTAAGTCTAACAAGGCTGTTATTTGTTTACGTTTGAAACTCTTAGTAGAATAGTGAGTCAAGTCAGTTGGCGCACTAAATTCGCAGACCTTTTTGCCTAGTGTAGCCAAAAGTTCACTTTCAATCACGTGCATCAAAAATTTTGTCTTACTGGCCGCTGACCGAATTGTTTATTTCTGCATAGAAACTGTACTTTTAATTGTAATTTTTTGTTGCTGTTGTTTTAACTGTATTTGGTATCTTAGGTTTTTCTGTAGTTTACAATTTTTAATGCATATCGAGTTTTCACGTATTTTTGCCTCGTCGCAGAGTGAGAACTAGAATAATTGAAAATATATCTCTGATAAAATTAGAGGAAATAAGTTTAAATGAAGTGCAGCAAAAAATGTGTATAATTTAATAGGCCGAACAAGAAAGTGATGTGATGTCTACGTCATATATCTCTGAAAGGAATAAAGAATTATATCACGTTTTCATCACCAAATGGCTCTATACCATATTGACAGTAGCTAACACAATTTTAGTAGGACTGAAACCAAAAACTTTCCTTTTTTATATAAGATTGGAATATTTGTCAACAGAATAAATGTTCGACACCGCTCTAATTGCTATTCTGGCTTAACTTAAGGACATTTAATAAAATGGGTTTTAGGGAATACATTGAGGAATTGGCTCTACTGTTGATGCAATACAGTGCTTTCTATTAGTGAAACTTTGAATAAATATGCGTCATTGCTTAAATTTACTGTACCCCTCTATCTTTTCTTAAAACCTACACACCATAATACCCATCTGTTTAATTTTTAAATACTTTTAAAAAAGTTAATCGATTTTTATCCATCATATAACATTTGTATACTTTTTTTTAAATATTATTTTATATAACCGTTTTTTTTTTGTTTGAACTGATGTAATTTAAAATATGGCGTAGTCAGAGTGCAGAAAATTGCATTGTATTCCGAAAGCTTCAAAAATACAACATTTGACCTTCGCATATGAAATTTATTTTTTTATTTCAATTAAAAATAAGGACAAAATACTTTATTCGTTTGTTTCTGCTCTGCCCCAATGTGTATAAATTCATTTGACTTTTATTCCTCCTTGTCACTGTTGAGATAGTCAGTAAAATCAGAATTTTCTCTAAATACGTAAGGAAAATAAATTTAAGCAGTCTTAAATAAATAAAATATAGTAGAAGTTATATTGCTTCTCGTGCAAGTTGGAATGTTGGGTTGAAATGTCGACAGGTGTTTTCAACTTTATTTTGTGCTAATTTTATATTGAGCCTCTTTTTGCTCATTTTAAAGTTTTCTCCTTTGCGAAATACCTTAACACTGCACTTCCGCAGTAAAAAAACGTCGAATATCTTTTAAATTGCAGTAAATTTGTTTTCAGATCATTCAAAGCTTCTTGCTTTGAGCTAAGCAATATGCCAGTTGCATTGCTTGGATTTTAATAAATTTTCTTTTTTTATTAGCAACATTCTAACTCTTAAGTTAAATTCCTTTCCTTTCTCATTTTAATCTTTGAACTGGTCATTTCCCAGGTCGTTTTTTTCCACTTCTAGAAGATTAGTCACAGTTGCGGTATGTAACTTCTGTGATGAACAACGCTTGCTCATATAAACAGAAGATTTGAATACCAGCGAGTTGTAATAAAGACTGTTATTTTTGAACGATTATTTTAAGAAATGGAATAAATGATGCATACATGAAGAATTGTAACTGATATGAATAATAACTGCAAAAAAGTATATAAACAGGTTCTTCATTTAAATTTGTAAAAATTTTGAATTCCGATTTCAAAGGAAATTAGTTTCAAAGTGCTGCAGAAAATCTTTTTTAAAATGATGCAATTAAATTCAAGAAATATTTTGCTTAAATATTATTTTATTTGTTCAACAGATATGCATCAAGTTTTAATGCTTTATTTGGAATTGTGATTCGAACTTTATGAATGATTTTTCTTTCTTTAATTTTTATATTGTAAGAAGGTACTGGGTTTTATTTTAATGACATCTAAAAGTTCAAATATATCTGAATTTATAATTTGATTCCTGATTTATTTTCACGTCAGAATTAATTCGTCGTCAATTTAGAACATTTCAAAACACCCATGTCTAAATTATCATGTTAGAAAGATTAAGGAAAGTATTTTGATATGAATAGTTTATCAGACATTATGAAACTGCTGTTCAAAGAGAATTCATCTGCATAAAAAACCGAGCATTGATTGATTGAGTTATATTGAGAATTTAACCTTTCAAAAAGGATGCACTAGACTAGCTAATTGTACTTTTAACCGTATGGTTAAAATATTAGATTAAACAGAGGTGTTTTCAATTTTCCATTTAAATAGCATTGTATAAAATTTTTTACGTAACAGTAACAATCATATTCTTAATAGTGCTTCGCACCTTAATTGATTCGCACCAGTGGTTGAGCGATAAAGTCGCTAAACACTGGTAGTTCTGATCTGACTTCGATTCCAGGCGAAAGGGCTGGCTATAAGTATTTTCGTGGTTCTCGCATTAAGTAACATGTATACGAGCCAGTTCCCTTCAGAAAGTCCTCCACGAAGGTATCTTTAGGCAGACAGCCTTTGTGTTATTTTCAGTAATCTCAATAAACCAACCATACCAAGCCAATGAAACTCAGCATAAAGTAATCATCTTCATAATTGATGAAGGTATTCACACCCTCAGAGTCTGAGTACTCAAAAGTATTAAACTCTAGTAGTTCGACCCAGATTCAAATTTTTTTGAATGCCCTGGCTGCAAGAGTGTTTTCGCAGTTCCGTCTATGTGTATATAGTCAATAAATATGAGCTATTTCCCTAAGGACGTCTTCTCTGAAGGTAGCCCTCACATAAGATGTCACATAAGACATATAGCTCTCATATATTACCGTACTCAAACATACAAATAGGAAATAAGGGTATCCGCCAAACGAGGAGAGACACCGACATTAAAATACATTTATCGCAGTAGATTTTTCCTTAGAAACTGACACTTCTCTTTTGCAGCTGCAAGATTTTATTTGTTTATTTATTTTTGCTTATAAACTAAAAAACTTCGATTTAGTTAATTATAGTTCCTAATTTGCTAAACGGGAATTTTGAAATTTCTGCAGCCGAATTAGTATTTCTTTAATTCTGTCCTACCTTTTCATTGCATTAAAGAATCATTGACCTTGCAGGAGGGAAGCATTTTTTACAAAGAATACAGAGATTTCAACAATTGTGAAACTTACGGAAGTAAAATTTCTACAGTCAAGAAAATTTGTACGAAATTGAAGCAAAACCTTAATTGCTTCCTTATCTTGAATACACACGTTTTATGCCTATTTGTCAAACTGATCATTTGTGGTGGTTAACGCACCAATTTAGGTGTTCCAATTTATATAGATCCAGTACAAAAACTTTAACCTATTTTGTTATTTAGTTTTAACATCAATGTTATTTAGTTTACAGAGTCTGACCTTCTTGGGTAGCATAAAATTATACCAGAACTCAAACGACAATTGGTGTGTTATCTGTATATCTTGTAAGTACCACAAAGACAGGGAAAAAGCATAAAGGACCTTTCATTAACTTAAATAAAGTTTAAAAATCGACACCAACTCGTGCTTACAGAAGCCAATGGTTTTAGCTTAAATCAAGGCTAATGGATGAATTAAAACTAATGAAATTAAGTGTAGCCTAACGATTTAGCAACTTGGCCCTCAAGTAGGAAATTAATTAATTAAAACTAATGAAATTAAATGTAGCCTAACGATGTAGCAACGTGGCCCTCAAATAGGAAGATCATGCTCTTATTTTACCCTCTAAAACCTTCTTTTAAGGAGTCTCTACTCCTACCTCACTTGAATATCGCGTGAACTAGAAATTTATATTCCGGTTGGGAAATCGAAACGACACTGATAGAAAAGGGTATTAAGGTAAAATAAAGAGTTAGAAACTTATTTGATACTTTAAACATTTACCAAATGATTAACAACATTAATGAATGCCAGAAAATATGGGACATGGTTTTGAGCACCTTTTTAGAATATTAATTGGTTCACAAAAAGGAAGAAGGAAAGAGCTACCTGAAATAAATTATTGTTATATAAAAACGGAAAGGACGAAAATCAGAATACTCTTTAATTTAATCTCATACTTAAGATCACAAGATTTAACATCAGTTTGATAAACTGAATTATTTATAGCTATTTAAAAGAAACTGATGAACATCCTTAGCACGTATGGGGGAATTTAAAAGTTCGCAGCTTGTTGCTTCTAGAATAACACGTTAAAATCTTGCCTCGGGTTTTATGAAACACTCTTAAAACAGCAAAACCACAATCCGATAGAAAAGATTCAACAAAAGAAGAAAGGAATTTCTAATCCAAATGCAGCACAGACGCCGTCAAAGTATTTTCAGTGTAAAGTTTTTCTCCCAAAAGAGCTTTTGTACGATTTTCAAAAGCTGCGAGAGACAAAACATCAATGGACTTGAATTTGATGTGAATCCAAATGTACCCTTTCTTCTTCGTCTTTACAAAGAGATAAAGATAGGGGTTGTCATGAGTATTAAATATTAAGAATTATAATTATAAATAAGTTCAGGAAAAGCTTTAAAATTAATTTCTCTGATTTAGTTGTAAAAATTGTAATAAAAACTCCAAAATTTTTTTAAGTTTAGTCTCAAAACGTATTTAACCTTCCCTCGATGTTTGATATCAGTTCGTGAATGGAAGAGTTCTA
This sequence comes from Stegodyphus mimosarum, assembly GCA_000611955.2. Lineage (NCBI taxonomy): Eukaryota > Metazoa > Arthropoda > Arachnida > Araneae > Eresidae > Stegodyphus > Stegodyphus mimosarum. The sequence goes on from KK119455.1 coordinate 138,941, forward strand.
GAGTCGGCTTTTTTTTTTTTGAAGCAGGTGACGTAAAAAATTGATAGCTCCCTCCCCGGGGCTCGAACCCTAGGCCTCTCTAATGCACGTAGAGTATGCTTCCAATTACATCACGAAGGCATGCGGATAAAAAGGAGAAAAAGTATTTTCACCTTTTTAAAGGACGCATGGGGATGACGTAGCACAATCGCCAAATCCTGGGGGCCGAACCTTTTAGTTCTGTCACCTCTTGTAGAATCATTAGGTTTTTTTTAATCAGGAGACGTGAAAAATGTGCACTGCTCTCGTCGGGATTCGAACTCTGGACCTCTCGAATACGTGTCTTTTATGCTTCCAGTTACATCACAAACGCATGCGGAAAGGAGGAAAAGAATACTTTATTAGAGCATAAACGTACTTTTTTGAGAAATGTAAAATTTGATAATTTTATGATTCCTTTTAAGTGGGGCAAATGTGCATTCTGATAGCTCAGGGGTTCTCAACCTTTAATGTCCATGCATTTCTTTCATTATTACCAGAACTTCATTTACTCTCATCCTTTTCAATAGTTGAAATACATTTACTTACATTTAGATTATTTTTAACATGTTTTATTAATTAAACAACAGAAAGCATAGAAAAGGTTGATAAATACCAAACCTTGAATAAAAATAGTCTTTTTACATTCATAAACTAAAACTAAATACCGACAATTAACTAAAATGTTGACCACATTTCTCCCCTTCCAGGAACGAACTCCGTCTTGATTGATCCTCTGATTGAAAACCCCTGCTGTAGTAGCTTCATGTAGCATACCGCTATGTTTGAGCAATAAAACCGCAAATTTTATACAGTTACCGTTACATGGGATATTATATATAGTGAAATAAAAGTAAATAGTTTAATTTGAACGGCATGCACTACCCGACATTTAAAATGCAACACCAAGAAGGAATGGCCAGAAAGTGATATAACTCGGCAAACAAAGAGAAACAGCAACGAATAATAAGTGATCTGTATTCCCAAATGATTTGCATAAGACAGAGCGAGAATACCGTCGGCTCAGTATACTACTATTACTCGCCGCTGAGCAGGCTCTCGACCAAGGTCATTCTCCATTCGGGATTTCCACCTACTCATCGGAGTTGATCTACTTCAGGCCAAACCCCAGCCAGGGGCTGGGATGACAGTACAGACAGCATTATTGTGTTACTAATAAATAATAATAATAATAACATGAGCAAACAAGGCTCTTGAAGAAGTATAATTTTTCAGCAATGAGACATTATTAAGGTCTTGTACAACTAATACACAGAGTAATCAATACACAAAGTGGAGACGGGTATGTGCTATGTAATATAAATGCACATTATTGTAGGCAATAAAAATGCACATTATCGTAGACAATAAAAATGCACATTTCAATTCCTGATATACTTCTGGGTTACATAAAATATATGTTAAAATTAAGAATGAGATGATACCACAAGTGAAATGACATGAGCATACAAGGCTCTTGAAGAAAGATCATGTTTTCAATGTAGAAATATCATTGTGGTTTGTATTACAATTAATCATAGTGTTCTATTACATAACGTGAAGGCACATTACTTGTAGACAATGATATACATCTTGATAAAAATGCAGTTAAATGTAAATGTAAAAATGTTAACATTCATTTATAAGGCATAAGTTCGAATCATTTAAAGGCTTCTAGTCACTTCCCTCATTTAAAGCCTACTATTTACCTCAAGTGTACAATTATATTTTAAGCCAAATATTACATTCTTTTACCTTACAAGTATATAACAAAATTGCTATCAGAAAGAGCATAGTAGTACTACGCATAATAAATATTCAAAATATGCTGGGCTGAAAAGAACGATGCTATAGTTAGCTGTCTTCATATATAGATAAAAATAATATAAATGCACACTTTTGTAGACAATATAAATGCAAAATTCAATTCGCGATATACTTATGGGTTACACAAAATGCATATTAAAGTTAAAAATGAATTGAAATCAATAGTGAAAGAACATGAGCATACAAGGCTCTTGAAGAGAGTACATGTTTCCATTGAGTTGTTTTACAATTAATCAGAGTATTATTGTTTTACAATTAATCAGAGTTAAGGTGGAGACGCATTATTGTAGACAATGATGTGCATCTAGATAAAAGTAGGATTAAATGTAAATATAATAATACTAACATTCATTTATAAAGTTCAAATCATTTAAAGCCTACACTTGACTTCAAAGTGCACATTTAAATTTTAAGGCAAATTTTACGATCGTATAACCTTACAAGAATGTATTTAAAATTGCTTTACAGAATGGGTATAATAATACCACGTATACTAAACTAACAAAATATGCTGGGCTGCAGAAAAGATAAGAACTACAAAGTACAATGCAATGGTTAGCTATCTTACAAATGGATAGATGTGGAGCTAATGGTGCGACTGCGTAACATTCATATAGGCTATTATGCAATAGCTCATGATATGTACAAGTTTTTTCAATGATGCTAATCTATTTTCTAGAACTCTAGCTGCCCATACCGGCCAGTGCTCATGAGAAGGCTTGCGTAAGTGGAGGCTCAGTATACTGTAGGACCAGCTTGGACGGCGATACACTAAGCAACACGTCTAGGAATAGAGTTAGTTAGCCTATGGATGATATCCTGAGGAACGGCTCTCCATTCCTACTCCATTCTCCATTCCCATGCATTTGACACAGTTCCTTTTCTGAACACGGCAATAGCAAGGTCTGAAAATGGCATCCAATCACGTCCCAAATGTGTTCGATTGATGAGCGATCAGGAGAGAACGTAAGAGAAGCATCTGTACAAGAAAGCATCTGTACACCTTGCAGAGTACATTGGCTGATGCAATCAGTGGACGTTATTCTGCCGATTTGGACGTTATTCTGCTGATGAAGGGTATTAGGCATT
>KK119455.1:141889-214763 GCA_000611955.2 Stegodyphus mimosarum
AGATGATTGTCACCGCCCGGGGAAGATGAGCGTCACACTGAAAATGAGTGTCACCGGCGACAGCACATTATCCACGCATCGTTCGGCCGTCATAGTGCATAGTGCACTGAATAAGAAATAGAGGTGACCTGGAATAGTACGCAATTGCGAACCAAATCATGATGCTGCGTTGACGCGCGGTAGGGCATTCCATAATTGCTGCCGGATTAGACCTATCTCCGCACCCATGCCACATTCGTACGCGGCAACTATCATTGGCGAAACAGATGCGTGCCTTCTCTGAGAACATGACTATGTGCCATTCTGTCCTCCACATTGCTCGAGCCTGGCACCACTGCAGAAGTTCGCGTCTGTGATGTGGCGTCAATGGCAGTCTTCTTAAAGGATGTCACAAGTGCAGGTCACTGACAACCAATCAACGGCAAATAGATCTGGTCCATATGGTAATATCCAGGGTGTCTGCAGAATGGAGGTAGAGGTGGCTTGCGAGTGCGCCACCTCTTGTCGCCGGATGCGTCGATACACGAGTGCTGGCGTCACTCTTGCTGCACCTCGAACTTTACAAATTTCCTTGCTCTAACCATCGTCACCACAGTTGTTGTATTGTGGACGCTCCCAGGTGTGTGTCAGTTAAGATTTTCCGTATGGACCAACATACTCTTCTCAGTCCGATCATCATGCCCTCGTAAAATCATCATTCTGCTGTAACTGCCGCCGTTGACAACGGCCTGGTATTACACGCGTCCTCTGAGAGGACAAATTTTCTACGATGATTTCCTTAGTAGAAATAACGGCACGAAAATTGAACATTCTGCAAGTTCCTCCCCTTATATCTTCTTCAATGCGTGCTGGAGAGCTTCATATTTCATATCATTGGCATAACTCGGTGATGTGCGTCTACCCTGAAATTTGCATAATTTTCAAGCTACTCCTTCTTTGTGTTGCATTTTCAATGTCGGGTAGTGTATTTATGTGAAAGATCTTTTTCATGAAAGAAGTACACGAAACATAAATATCGATTCCAAATTTCGGATGGAAGTTTTCATTTTGTATTAAGGATTCTACAACTAAGTCGTAACCTAATTTCGAAGACATAATCGCAGACGAACGTTTGAGATTTTATGTCAGATTAAGCATATATTAACTAATAATTGAATAATTGTTTTATAACATAATGTTTGTAATAAAATTAAAATGTATGCAAAGCTATAAATTTATAAACGTGCTTTATTAAGCATCTATGCCTCTTTTACTTCATATTCCTTCAAATTTACGTGTACTTTTCATATTTCATTGGCTGATTCACGTGCACAGCCCTCATGACTCCGTGTACACCGTTTGGGGCTTATTTAAAATAAATTTATTTACTACATAATAATAAACTTTAATTATATAATTATAATTGTAAAATAATTTAGTAAATAATATGAAGTGCATAAAATGACATTTTAAATTGTATTCGTTTTCAGTTTCTACTGGTTAGGTGAGTTCTTCGCTCCATTGAGTCCTGGGAAATAGTACAGACACCGTAAAGAATCGTCATACGAGCACTATGGAACATTACGATGGCTCTGCCCGCATGATGCACTAAAAAAGAGGCTTTAGGCCCGTGGTTAAAAATGTTTTCCCAATCCTTATTAAGATCATATGCGCACTGATGACGTTTCGCCAACATTCAGGTAGATTTCTAGTCCCGAATCACTTATATCATTGTGGACTGAACATAACAGCAAAGAAACATAACAGCATAACTGAACATAACAGCAAAGAAATTTATCAGTCTTCCATTTATATTAGATTTTCAGATATCTGATCCTCAAGACGGTGCTTAGCGACTTGAAATTTAAAAGCAATCTGTTGTCACATAATGCATGGTTTGAGCCATGTAGAGGTTAGTGCAACTCTTTATCTTTCATCTCGTTAATTTTTTACTGGCCCTTAAAGCCGTATAAGGTTTTATTCTGTCTCATGGTAATCGAAGTGTTCAACCTCTATTGCATCTAACCATTTGTCATTGAGGTATTGTAGTTATTTATAGCACAATCTAACGGAACTAAACAGAAATTTTGAAAACATAGCGTTGAAATGATATTTCACTTTACCAGAAACCTATTGTTTTCAGCAAATTCAGTAGATAATTTTACTTTACTTTTGTGTCCTATTGGTCAATACAAAATTTTAGATATATTTTTCTTAATTTTTCTGCATTGTTGCAAAATTAAATTAATTTGAGTCTTGCTGAAAGTTGTTATCTTTTGGGTTCTTTTTGGCTGTTACCTTTTGGGTTGTTACCTTTTGGGGTCCAGAAGGTTTTTATCTTTCTGTTTTATCTTTTGTTGCTCTGCAAAGACAGAATTTGATTTATTCTTAAACTCCAAGTAATACATCAGCAGTAGCCAATCAGATGTCGAATGAATTTTCGTCACGATTTAAGACCCCAGTGCAGTTTATCATGGAAGTGCGAAATTATTTTAACCCATTCATTAGGAATGTTGCATAAAAATAAGTTAAATTCAGAATATGAGTCATGTAACATGGGCATAAAAAATTTCCAAACAAATATAGTATATACACTGACTACCAATACGTATTTCGACACCTATGCAAATGACGATATCTGCGGTCCTAAGGTACGTCACGGACTCCATCGGTATATATCGTGTAGGAAACAGCATCGGCTTTAGTCGCATGCAAGATGCCTCGCAGTTCGGAGCTCTCTGATTTCGGGAAAGGTATAATTATCGGGTATCACAAATGTGGCCGATCCTTAAGGGACATATCTAGCTATCTAAAGTACCCAAAATCGACAGTGGCATATGTGATTAAGAAGTGGAAGGTAAGAGGTGATTGTTGGAATGTGCCCCGAGTCGGCAGACCAACGAAATTGGGAGATAGAGACCGACGAGTGCTGTCCAGAGAAATTCGGAAGATCCGCTCCCAGCCGATGGCCCTCATCCACGAGGAGTTTCAACAGGCATCCGGGAGTATTGTTTCAATAAATACCATCCGTAAGGAAGCACATCTGCTTGGTTTTCATGGTCGTGCTGCTGCCCATAAGCCTTTGATCACAAAGTCCAAACGCGCTGCTCGGTTAATGTGGTGCAAAGCGCATCAAAATTGAACCCGTAGATCAGTTGGACCCCTGTTTCTTTCAGGACGACAATGCCAGTTGTCATGTTTCGACGTTAACCAAGGCTTGGTATGGTGCCAATGGAGTTCATTGAATGGACTGGCCTGCCCAGAGTCCAGACCTGAACCCTATCGAAAATCTCTGGGACGAGCTGCATCGCCGAATTCAGGGGTGCACTATCCGTGCAAAATCGATGAAGAAACGTCTATGTCTTTTCCAAGGCGAGTGGAAGAAAATACCACTAGCTGTCATACAAAGACTTGTGGAAAGCATGCCCCGGAGGGTCGACGCTGTAATTACCTTTCGTGGAGGCTCTACCAACTATTGATTTTGAATAAAGTTAGTTTTTCTTTTCTATCACAGGTGTCCAAATACTTATTGGTAGTCAGTGTAGCCCAAAGCGCATACTTGCCATTTAGATTTCCTTTGTGTATAGCCGTACAGCAATAAGTGAACTTCCTTCGAATTCCATTCCCGCCATTTTTTTCTACACATACAATTTTTAATGCTCTCTCCCACTTCTTTTATGGTAAACCTAAGCATCAATAAGTACCTTACGTGTCGCTAAGCAACCTAAGCGTCAGTTCCATTGAGCATCCTTTTCGATTAAAAGATCCACAATAGAAGCCTGGAGTTTAAGCTGTAAGTTAAGATTAAAATGTATATTTTTGGTCCTAAATTTTTGTATATTTATGTATTTAGGACATTATATAATTATGGAAGATATTATTATAGACATTATTATAATTAGATAATAATTTAAGTTGTATAATATACTTACATTGGTTTCATACGCAATGCCAATTTTTAATTGCTCTTTCTAAAGTTCCCGTCAGTTCTTATCAAACGTTTTTGTAAATGCGTTATTTTTTCATCACGTCGGGAAATTACTTTTATGTCTGAAAATTATTAATTTAAAACCAAATTTTATTTTCGAGTTTAAATGATTTCATTCAAACATACAAAACAGATAAAACGCGATCATGCCCACATTATTGAGGAAATTTTGGGAAGGGTTTACTCATCTTGATATGATAGTCCTCTTCTGGGGAATTGGCAAAAATTTACTACATTTTTATGTATGTATCATTCTACCTTATTTTTTATGTATGTAGTATATATATAATTCTTCCTCTATATACTACTGAGAAGCATTATCACTTGGTTTTACTATTTATTTATTTATCATTTATCAATTCTTTTCTGTACAGGCTCTTAAAAATATTTGTTCAAACTCAAACGCCTTAACTTAAATTTACGTTTTGAATAAAAGAAATCGACCTGTTCAAACAAACTGTCCATAATTGATCTGATATGCATCAGGAAATTATATGCTATTTAAATATTATATTTCCTAACGAAAAATTCGTTTTTGACGCTCTGATTTTAATTTGCATTTTCCAGTTAAGTTGGTTCTCCATGGAAAATGTTGACTTTGGACTTTATCAGGAACGGGGGTTGTTCTTGTTTACAGAGGCTGTTCGCAGAAAAGTTTTAGACTAATTTCATTGTATTTATGTTAATTAAGCATTTTACCTAAAATGTTCGTATTTCAAATATTCTATTTCATAACCCTTATTCTTCATTATCTTACTGCATTATAATTTCCTAGACAACAGAGCCTTTTGCAGAATCGGAAGAAGAGGTATTTTATTCCAATCCTCTGGAACAACTTTCTAAATTCTAAGGAGGCGTTGTAGACGTTTGGTCCGGTAGGTTGTAAAAATCCGCTTTTTAAAAAGCCAAAAGCACAAAAATCTATGAGTAGTACATTAGCAGATTTAGTAGGGATATGAGCGAAGGATATAGCCTTGATACCCATTTCTCCTTCCTTTTTTTCCAGGAAAATAAGAGTGGATTTTGACGTGTGACTGCTTGCTTGGTTTTTATGCAGTTCTATTCATCGATGGCATTGTGGGGAAATAAAAGGTATTTCATATTTAAAAAATAAGTAATATATACATTAAAATATGTTCCTGGTAATAAGTGGCGTTGATCTTAGCATTTTTCTCTACTCCCTTTATTTTCAGTTTTAACTTATATTAAAAACCAGCAATAATCGTAAATCCCTTTTAGTTTCTTTCTGTTTATTCTTTACGACATCTTTCGAGATTTTTGTTGTCCTTTTTAATGATAATAAATGGATCTCTTTTATTGCACGCATTTAAATACGTCCAAGGTTCATCTATTGTGACAACATTTTTTCATTTTTATCCGGATTAATGTTTCTCATAAAGAATTCTTCAGCGCGTTCTGCGTTCCGCGATATGTCGTGCAGAAATGTCGTAGAATTTTATAGCTAAGACTATATAAATTAGGTGAATATTACTTTAGTTAAAAATCCCTGGCCAAGATTTATGTTACGTAATAAAATCCAACTACTCATACATCCAGTAATCTGTGTTCTAAAATTCAAGTCTGTGTCTTACTTCGCCCAATATATCCTATAGTATTTGTTTTGAATCATAAAATAATCGAGTATCTGAATAAATCTTAGTATTGTTAATTAATTCTTTTACCATTCTGATCACATAGTGTATTTTAATAATTTAAATTATTAGCTTCGAAAACATAAATAAAACCCTTCTCATCTAAAAAGTTTTCGTTTCATTTAAAAAATTGTTCAGGGGTTTAAATCCTACTTTAATTCAATTCAATTTAATATGAAATCTAAAGTAAACGTAGCCCGAAAGAGAATCTTAAAGAAATATGTAAATTAATTCTTCTTTAACAATGGATAGAATAACAAAGATTTAATTTGAAATGAAATCATTTACCTCGAATTTTGATGAATAAGAATTTATACCTCTCATATTACTGCTTCGCTAGAAACTAGGAGGATTTCCATTATTTAATTTGATAAAGTAATGATATCTTGAAGCTAAGATATGAATTAAATTACTGCTGCCTTAGAGCAAATTAAACTTTTGTTATTTACATTGTCCAATATTATGGCTTATGTCAAAATTAGGCTTTTCCTCATAAAATGTAATCTAAGTGAAATCGTGTTGGATAAAATTCTCTAAGTTTATTTTTATAACATTAAGATTTTTCAAATATTGTTAAGATTCCATTTTACAAATTTTAAGCTAATTGAATAAATACAGAATATTTCAGTAAATTGAAGAAATATTTTGCACAATTTATTTTTTAAATTATAATTTTGTTTTAATAATAAATATTTAGATTTAATTACTAATTTAAGTTTTAAATTAAAACAGCTTGCGATGCTCACTGAAATGTAATTTCTTCTAAGTAATATTACAGAGATATACAGATATATATAGATTATAGAGGTATACACCACGAAGGCGGGAGTACCTTATATACCCTCATTTTATAGGGCGACTCGGGATCACCAAATTCTGGTGGTGGAGTATCATCATCCACCACATTTTAATTCGGACGCCACTGTAGAGATATTAGGTATTTAGAAGCAGGAGAGATGAAAAATTGAGCAATGCCCTCGCCGGGACTCGAACCACGGTCCTCTCGAAAACGCGCTAAGTGTGCTTGACCATTACACCACGAAGGCATGCGAAGAAGGCGGGATAAATACCTTATAATATGAAAGTTAGATTTTGCAGAAAGCAATTATGAATTTTCAACTTCCCAAACTTTGTAATATTTTTCATTTAAAACTAGCATAGATTCTGTCTCGGGGGATATTTTGAGCAAGAGCCGATCAGTGGTTGAGTGGATATATCAATCGACGAAATATCCACTCGAAGTGAATAAAATTACCATAAAGAAATTTTATATTTTCTTTCTCAGCAACCCTTAAAAAAGTGCTTCACACTGTCTCTACAGGTTTGCTTAGTAAACAGAATTTTACTGTATCTTGTCATGAATTAGAACCGGAAATTTCGTTCATAGATTTCTTTCAAATTAGCGATTCGGCGATACGGAATGAAATAAAGGTCCTGAGTGTTGATTAGTGTTTTTTCAGTTAAAGTTTGATTCCAAGCTCTTTGACACGAGGGAGAGAAATGGTATGTAATTCTCTCCACTTTTATGTCAATTCGGAGCTCTCTTTTATAGACGTTGAGATATAATTAAGGAGGAGTTCAGACAATAAAATGAGTAACAGCAATAAAATAAATGTCAGACATTAACAGCAAGTTAAAATTTCGAGTTAATTAAAAAGAGATTGGTATAATGAATAGTTTGGCTTAATTTGTTGACTATAGAAATAGAACTTGAGAAAACCTACATACCTAAACATCCTCCGATGGGAGATTCACGTGCTTCACCAAAGATACCGAAATGACATTTATTGCTTTGAATAATCATACTTAAATAGAAATGAATTGAATACTTAATAGAATTAAGTAAAGCTTGCTTAAATAGAACCAAACTTAAATAGAATTGCATTGAATAGCTGCGAAATAGATAATATAAATCAAAATAATACATAACATCAGTAAACACTGTCGCAATAAAACTTGCAGCCATAATAGTGCAGAACATTAGCGAATTTTATATTATGAGACTTTATCTTGTGAAGCATAATCGTATTTAAAATAAGAAATGTTATAAATTATACATTATCTACTTGAATTACAGATTCATCCTAATAGTTGCATATTGTGCTTAATTAAGAATATTACACGTCTTGAATGAAACAAAGTTCATATATTATAACCGCCTTTGCATAATACACTGGTTATCATAAATTAAGGAAACGTTACAAAAATCACGATTACTGAAAAGGTTACATGTAGAATTTTATGAAACTTACCCACAATATACAACACATAGTAAGGTATCAAATAACATAAAAAGAAATTACCAGACAATTATAATAGTACAGAAATTAGCACATGTATAAAATGAACAAATCGAAGGTGTCAGTATGCTATCGGAAAAGTGCCTTCAATATGGAATATGATCGCCTCTAGAAGCAATACAACTCATATAGCAATGTGTGATGCTTTCAATTATGCGGTCTATCAGTTCCATAGGAAGCGAGAACCATTGCTCTTGCAAAGCAGTTGCAAGCGCGGCAAGGGTCTGAGGGAGCGGATTGAGAGCAACTAGACGTCTCTCTAAAGCATCCCAATCGTGCTCGATATGATTCAAGTCCGGGAATCGAGCTGGCCACTGCATGCTTATAATTGTTTCCGTGATAACGTGGGTGGCACGCAAATGGCTGATCGCCTCGCATACAGACCACTTTCGTGAAGCCTTCTACGCACATTAACGTCAACACCAACCTTCCGGTGGCTGCAGCGAGGGAAGATCTAAGAAGTGTCTGAGCAGCGGTTCTGTTCCTGCGTGCACATAATGTCAAATATCTGTCATCGGCGCGAGTCGTAGCAGTTGGCCGTCCTTGGCTGAACTTCCTAAATGCCGAATCTGTAATTTGAAAATTCCTCCGAAATCTATGAACCACAGAAGGACTCACATTTAGCAATCTGGCCACTTCTGTTTCACTTTGTCCTGCTCTAGTCTCCCAATGACTTCCCAGTTCAGTAGTTCCCAGTATAGTATTTCTGCAGGTAAATGATGCCTGGAGGTCACTGTTACGAATTAGCTATCTCAGATTTCTGATGTCACTATCACACTGTAATATGTGGGCTTGCTCTCAAACATGGACTTTTATGCTCCTCGCAGATGACGTATTCCAAGCGCAGCGCCACTAATTTGCAAATTGCAATTTTACTTAGCTACTCTTACTTGGCAACATATTCAAATTTTACACGGTTTGACTTATTTTTGAGGAATTTATCGTTATTTTTGTGATTATTCCTTAATTTATGATAACCAATGTATGTATTATGTTCTAGTCTTGGAGGAAAGCAATAAAGAAAATCATATATGTTTCATAGATATATTAGTATGGAAAATAGCATTATTTAAATTCAAATAATTTTGTGATACAAAACATGCAGAAATCAGTATTTTTATCATCCTCCTGTGGCAGCAATAGCAGCAGTTACGTGGCTTGTCACTGAGTATATATACTTTAGACTGCAGTTATAGGTTTGTAGTTCATGCTGCTTCAATTTTACGCCAGAAAACACTTGTGATGCTGGTAGTTGCTGCAACGTCAGTTTTTCAGCAAACATGAACGAGATTAATTCGAGATTCAATTAAGGACAAATCTATAGAACATGCCAAGCAATGAAAGAGTCGGATACTCTGTATATTGAAAAGGTTTAGGACAGCACAGGCAAATTGTCTAGCAGTGTTCTATTTGAACGACAAAGGCTTGAAGATATAGCAGAACAATCGTCATTAAAACCTCAATAATGTAAACGGTATCTGGTCAAAAGCCGGATATGTGAACTAGAAATGAAGAAGATATGTATCTAAAAGCTTCCAGTAACATTAGTCTAGGTGCTGGAATATGAGAATTAAAAGACAAGCTTCCGACTTACTTTCCTTTTGGTGTTTCCCCACACGGTCATACTCTGCATGGTGCTTTGAGTAAATTAGAGTTCAGAAGAAAACACTCTCGTCATGTCACAAATGCAATACTATGCTTAATTAAACGCAGCACCGAAAACGAATTATACCTATGCTGTAACTTGAAGTGGAAGCAATGATCGCTTGCTAACAGTCTGTCGTGCTGCAGATGTCATCCTACCATATGTGCGGATAGCTGGTGAAGGTAGAGGTTGCAGCAATGCTGGCACTTATGCATTCCTATAGGTATACATTAGGTACCTCCTGGCCTGGTTAAATGTTAAGCTTCCGCCACAGTTCTGAGGCAGAACCACATTTTTTTATCTTTGCTCATGACATTAACTTAACAAAATTACAAACAAATTAGAAAGCAGATGACTATTTCCTGAAAATTCTGCACCTTTCATTTTTCATGTAAATTATTATTCTTAATCCTTTAACTTTTCTTTTTCTGCATCACAATCAAATTTTCGAGAATAAAATTTTAAAATTTTCAGGTTTCCAGAATTCATTTGCGAATAACTGTCATGTCATTTATGCTCTTCCAAAAATAATTTTCAGGAAATTCCTTATCGATAATCTTTTGGACATTCAGACTATGTTGTCACTTTGCACGGCTATGGCTACTGCGACTCACTCACTGGACTATTTACTTCTTCACAATGTTTTCAGAGGATTTGGGGACAAATTTTACTCAATTGTTACACTGGCTGATTGAATAATGTTTTACGTGCATGGAAGATTCAGCTTGAAAGAACTGTGAAGATTCAGCTTGAAAGTTATTGTGGCAGATTAAATTTCTCTAACACTGATGTATTCGTATGTAGGCAATGGAGATTTTAACCACTTCCTATGTATTTCGAATGTTTTTATACAACTATACGTAATTATTGTGTCGCACTGATGGACCAAGGTCATATTTTAACTTATTTTATTATATACCAAGAAGCGGATATTTGTCTTCTTCTGTCTGCATAATTTTAAGTCGGTTTTTACTAACATGCAGAATTCCTTATTGCATTTTTAATAAAACTTTAAAGACTGAATTGAATGCCAATTTTATACCCTTTGACTACATTCTCATAAAAAGAAAACTCCTTAACTTATTACTAAGAATAATTTATATACACGTAATTTATTATACGTTTTGGTTAATTTACATACCATTTTCTTATCTACTAAATTTGGTTCCTAATCAAGTACTAACAAATTACTGATTGATATTACATGGATAAGTCAAGATCATGCTTTAATTTTTATTTCTCACCGTGCGAAGGTTTAAAGAAATGTCCCGTTTTCCTCCTGTCAGCACAATTGCAGGCAAGATTTTACTATTACAAAGATCATTTTACTTCGTTTTTAGCAAAATCTTAAAGGTTGAACTGAACGCTGCGCTACTGATTTTGAAGATTCTAACTACATTCTACTCAATGTTCGTAATTTATTAGCAAAATAATTTTTTAAGTAATACTTTGTTGGATTCCTGACTAATTTTCAAACTGATTCTGATCTACGACAAGACAAGAAACATAATGTGCAAGAAAATAATCATTAAAGGAATAATGTGGGCATTCGTGTACATTTTCTCAAAGAAACAAATAAATAAATTTTTAAAATACTCTTGCATATTTCCCATTTTGTTTGAAGCATTGGTAAGTCAGAAGAAATTTCCGTTGTTGTTGTTGTTGTGATTAATTTCGCTTATCTGATATCAGAACAAGCCCACGAAATTCATTTTGGCAAGGAGATATAGTTGCACTTTTCGTTGGCAGCGCGCCTTGGGTACCATACAAGTGACAATAAGAGTTTGCACAGTTTCGCCCCCCCCCCAATATTGAAAAAGAGTACCTCAGGGCGGACGGGTCCGACGGTCTCCCACCCCTGTTCTCCTACCACAACCTCTCGAGAGGGCCGCATATTTAGAATGTTTCCATGCCGCACAGGCACTATACATTTACAAACATCCATGCCTTCTCCGGGACCTCTCCTTCACTAACCACTGTGACGGTTAAGTGGCAGAAATTTAAGTACCAAACACTACTACGAACTGACTGCCAAATCCTTTGGAAACGCTGAAAGTCACTAATCACTGCAGTAATTGACTGAAAATCAAAGGTCATAGATTAGCAGCAGTAGAAAATTAAACAAGACTACAATAAAATAAGCATCTTTTTCTACTATCCCATTTTATCTCAAGGCAATGATGAAGTGTTCCAGGAGGATGATTCCAGGAAACATCGACTTCAAACTATACAAAATAAGTTCAAGGAGCATAAGACATCATTCGCACATGCAGCTTTACCAACACAAAGTCTTGACCTCAAGTCTTTTCGGTGGTATACCGAGTGTAGTAGAGAAGGATACAAACAATGACTCGACTCAACCTTCATCCGCCAAGAGTCTTACATGTTGATGCAACTTTGCAAAAATGAAGGGCGAAGAGGGATTATAAGTTAACTTAAATAACTTTCCAAAATATCCGTGCTGTAATGTTTAGTAAAGTTGATGTAATAAAGCAATCCTCGACCACGTATCCAAAATAACTTTACGTTAATCTTAAGAGTTATTTGGATTTTTTGAAGTCGAGAAACTGAAGAAATTCGCAGTGTACTTGTCGCGATTCGAACTCCGGATCTCCCCCATACGCGTGGACAGAACTTTCAGTTCTACCACGAAGTTACGCGGAAAAGACAATGAAAACACCTTATAAATCTCTTTTAAGGTAATCTGCATTGTCTGAAGTAAACTGTTTAACAATGCAAGTTACAAATGTAGAAGGCCTCAAAAATCCCTTAAACCATCTGGCTCACACTGCCTCTAATGAACAAATGACCATTGTTTAGCTACCTTAAATACTCGGTTACTGTTAGAGAATTTAATCAAAGTAGTAGGAATGGGACTAGTCTAAATTTGTAAAACTGTAATTTTTTAAATTTAATAGAAGATTCTTCTTGAATTGACACAGCAAACATGATAAAAAGAAAAATCTTTGGTTAGAAACGTGTGATTAAGAGAGAAAAAATGAGAATAAATTCGAGAAGATTCTAGCTAAATGATAGAAGATAAAGCCGCGGACTCTCTTTATTGGCAGAAAAGTGAAATACAAGCTGTAGAGAAGCTATTAAGAGACAACTTCTTGAAAGGCTGACGGTATAGAGAGACATGAATTGGGATCATTCGCAAGAACGGGAAGATTTCAGCATGTGAGAAAAAGAAAAATAGGATTTTCTTTTACCAACAAAGACTAGAAATAAATGATCCGTTTTTTTCAAAGGAGCTCATACCTGCATCTGGACTAAGAATCAGAAACTTCTGAACTTCAGATTTCATTAGTGGAAGAATAACGAAACGAAAGTTTAGTTTATTTAAAACATGTACAATGTTGTAACCAAGTTATAAAATGACAGGAATAATTGCCGAGTTCTTATAAAATTGTTCAGAACAAAGGAATGTTTATTGTGTTATGATGAACATTTTTTTCCACTTTGTAATAAACCTTTGGAAATCACAACACCCTTAAGTACTTGAAATGTTGAAAAAAATTTCACTAAGCAAACCTAAGTGCAGGAAAAAGAAAAAAATCAAATTAAGCCTACTTAGCATCAAAATTGTATTTGAAGTGAGGAAGAGGCAAGCTGTTGAAGGTATAAAATAAAAAGTACTTAAATTCATTGAGGTTGAATTTATTGTGTGGGTCTACCGCGTCAAGGAATGGAAAGGAACTGGAGTCTCAAGATTGAAAATGTAATGAACAGTAATATAAACTGAATTTATGATTAAGACAATTCTAAACAAATCCTTTTTATTTCCATTCTGCTCCTCCAGGTGATGAGAAAGATTCTATTTAAGCTTCAAAACTGTAATTCTACAAATCTACAACCATTAATACACCCATTACTTATTACTAGTTTCTTTATGCTTTAGCTCTTTAACGCGTTCTGTTTGTTACACTCGGCCTCTGGTTGACTAAATTTCAGATTGTTTCGTGCGTATGGATTCATAATAGATTGAATGAACACAGGTTCGTGGTAGGTTGACAAAAATTTTTTGTCAAAAGAAACGCTTCAGACCTCTCGAACTTTCCACAGAAATACTCGTACAGGTGTCCACAGTATCACTGAGTACAATCAGTAGTTACACTTCAAACGAATTACTAAGAACTTTAAGCACAATGCAATGCAAAGCGCATCTAAAACGCAACATTTTCACGAATATCTCAATATTTCGAAGTTGTTCTAAACTGACAACACACAACAACTGAGAAACTGATGCTCTCTCCGGTCTTATATCGTTTTCCCCGGTCACCAAGAAGTCTCTAGAAATTTGTTTCTCGAAATTGCTGGAAGCCATATGAGGGCTGGATACGGTTACAGCTACATAGAACAATCAACTTTATTTATTCAATTACAATACCTATCACAATTATACAGGGACGGACCAAAATGTCGCCCAATGGTCGCCAAGTTTGGCCACTTTGGCAATTTCTCGCTAAATTCCGCGATGAAAATTAGTCGCCAAAACCATCTCTAACTCGGCGATATCTCGCCAGTTTAGCCAAATGACCATTTACTCAGTGTTAAATAGACTTGCCCTTGTATTCTTATTTTTTCAGCGAAACATAGGTTCTTTAGATTTTCATGTTAAATTATACAGGAAAAAATACAACAATTTCCCATATAATTTCACGCAAATTTTCTATAGATGTACAAAATTCCTAACAATATTAATACCTTCTAGAACTGAACTATAATTCATTATAATGAACCTCGCGTCCTAAAGAAAAAAGTACGTTATGATGAGTGGCTGTTATAATGAAGGTAAATTTAATATACTTTCACCAATTTTTTTTTTATTTTTTGCACCTGTTGATGAAATGAAAGAGCCACTGTAAAGAGCAGTCGTTATAACGTACGTCGAATGTACAACCTGATTTTTATTACAAATTCTGCTGATTCGTTATCAATTAAGAATTTATCATTTAATATTGTTAATTTAAATAAACTGCCTAAATATTCTTCTCTTATTTTAGGTCATTACTTTAATATATACTTTTTTTTTATCAAACTTGCTTTAGATTTTATTTCAGGTGGAAATTCTAAGATTCTCATGAATTCTTTTAATCACTTATTGTTAGCCGGAAATCTAAAAAATAATGAAACTGTTTTAATGATCTACGAAACTATCTTTTTTCCATTGGCCTCTTAAAAATCGTTATTTGAAAATGTTAATCACTTATTTTAATTATAAATCTCTCATTAATCATTTATTTTAGCCTCAGTTAAAAACAAATTTCAAGATGAGCTACAACTTTAACTACTTTTATGTGAAACCTAATCAAATATCTTTAGTATATAAAAACAACACTGCAACATAATCTCAAAAGTAAGTTCTAATGAATGGCATTCCGAGCTTCAAACCGAACGTTGGAAATTTAAACGTTGCTTATTTTATTTGGAGATAAGAATTCGCGATAAAGAAGTTAATTTCTTAAAAATAATGATTGTTTTCCTTCAAACTGTAAGATTATTTGCGTTAAAGCTGTGTGTTCTTTTTTAATTTTGCTTCAAATTATTGTTAGTAAGTCAGAAGTACGTTTTTGCTTCTTCAAATAAAATGTTTCTTAGCCGAAAAAAGAAAGGTTTGTATTTATCAGAAAAGTAAAAGTGAAAGTTGCTGAAAATATAAGAAAAACTGCTTTGCAATCATTTTTTCCTATGTTGCCATCTTATTCTAATGTTGCCATCTTATTCTACAGAATTAATATGTAAAGCTTCCTGAGAAGCAGAACTGTTCTGTGTTTCATAGCCAACTTGAACGGTGCGTAACAAAAATAATGGTCGCAATTGTAAAGGGTGGTAGAACTTTTCAAAAAAATTTTCACGATACAGTATGGGGTAGGAAAGCAAACGGCGAGTCTCGAGGGGGTGTCTGCTTTGTGAAAATGGAGAATACAATAACGACGATAATTAAAGGCCAAAGAAGCATTGCTACTAAAAACTTTACAACATATACTCAAAATAAGCTACCACCAGCGTTATGTCAGTGACGGAGTGAATATTGGAGGATTACTGGCATTTCATGAATATTCGTAACTGCGGCGCTATACGGGCGACTAAATCTTCTGGTGACTCGATGGCCATTTTATAACTCACTCATTTTAGCTGTCCATGTATAAAATATTTCTCCCGCTGTCTTGGCATGCCTTCGTGGTATAATGGTCAGCACGCTCACCTCGTATTCGAATGGTACGTGGTTCCAATCCTGGCGAGGGCACTGCTCATTTGTCTCTTCTCCTACTTCCAAAAAATCCTCTACATGCGAAGAAGAAAATTGAAGGAAAACAGGCCGAGAGATTTGGGAGGCCAAATGACACGCTGTGGTCAGTAAAGAGGACGATCCGCTTCGGAATCGATTCCCTTGACTCCAAAGAACCGATTTCCTTGACTGAACGAATGATCAGCGCTTTTTTTTTGTCTTTACAAAGCTTTATTATTTACACTTATATTACAAATACTACATACAACTATTCAAATTAAATATTCTGGAATATTCACATAATATGCGCCGATATTATATGCCTGATTTCATAGACAACCATCCTTGCTGCCGTCTAAAGGCATTCTGAATAAGCTAATAGGGTTGCTGTAATATCTGGCTCCCTTCAAGTGCCAGTGAAGATTTTTAATCTTCGAAAACGCAACGGCAGTTCCTTCAGTTCAACGAAAACTGTTGGAACGCGTGTCAAAAATTTGATTAGTTTTAATGTAGGCATTAGCAGTCTTTTCTTTATTATTTACCGGAACCGCCTCTGACCTACTTTTTATATATGTGTGTTATGTATGTATATACATATGTGTGGTTTTGGCTTGCTTGTGTTATACACAATATTTAAAAAATAAAACATTAAATAAACCGACGTATCTCAGCGAAACTGATTACCTCTGTTTGCAAATGGATGGCATTTTCTTCCCATCTGATAGTGCAAAGATTTGTGCGAAGGCAGTGCGAGTACGTAGATTATAAGAACTAGTTCTTCGAATTCCCCAGCTCTTGGAGCCACAGCGCCCCGACATGATTCGGAATCGTGATTGGATCTGATTCCGACGAGTCTTCATTATTCGTTCTTTCAAATATAACTCCTGCGGATTCCTGATGATTTGCTTTTTTCTTTTCCTTGGAGAGCTTCCGTTGAATTCCATATCGATTCTTTGAATACTGTGTCATAGTATACCTATGTATATTAGGTATTGCCTTTTTTATACAGTATTACTGTAATATTTATGTAAAATAATAAATTATATTTTTATTTATTTACTTATTTTACTATTGCCTTATAATAATAAGCTGCGAATTTCTCTTTAGTCTGCTTTAGAATTAGTATATATTTTTAAACATAACTTTTTCCATCTAATGCATTTTATCAAGGTTGCAAAACAAAATATGGATTCTTCGGATCTGCCTCCAATTTAAAAATTTATTTTTTCACTATACTTTGTCGTAGCAACAAAATATCACTTATAGTAATAAAATAATGTAATTTTTAACAAAAGTGAGTTTAGTTTTCATTATATTTTTAACTTTTAGAATTTCTTATTCCGGAATTTTATTGTTGTTTCATGTAAAAACGTGTTTTTAGAAAATTTCGAAAGTACAGTCGAAAGAAATCAGTCCAGGGAGTGAGAGATTTGGTTGAGTTGATTTCAGAGCCAGAAATTCTACGCCTTGGTCAACTCTTTCTGCTTATTCCCCGATCTTTGTACATCAATTTTGATCCATGCCTGTTCCAAACACATTTATCAAAGTCATTGTAATGAGTGGCGAAATGTTAAAAAGAACTATTTCACTTCAGTGAGCGAACGGTTCCTATCTGATTTCTTAAAGAAGCGGTTTTGCCTATATCTATTGGCCAGTCCATCTGTACGAAAAAGCAATGTCCAGGTAGTTTCACACTTTCCTCAAGAAATGTGCTGGCGCCACATATCTGTTCGACCATATGCTGGCACATTTTACTATAAATCTGGTAACACCAGCTGAAAGAAGGAGAACTTTTCTCCATCTAGTCTAGTAAAAGATATGGCCCGATTATTTAATCGTGGACAATCCGTACCCGCACGTTCACTGAGAACTGTTTCTAGCGGTATCTTGAATGCGTAGCATGAGTATTTGTTGCAGCCTGCACATGATTGCTGTGCATATTAAAAATGACGTCACATGTGAACGCAGCTGTTGCTGCAAACTGTGGATGCGATATACTCTAACACAGGAACCAAAGTACAAATATTACACTTTGTAGACCCACACGTTCACTGAGAACTGTTTCTAGCGGTATCTTGAATGCGTAGCATGAGTATTTGTTGCAGCCTGCACATGATTGCTGTGCATATTAAAAATGACGTCACATGTGAACGCAGCTGTTGCTGCAAACTATGGATGCGATATACTCTAATACAGGAACCAAAGTACAAATATTACACTTTGTGGATAATCCGAAACATTTCAGACCTAGACCGTTGTGGTCTAGGCCTTAAATGTTTCGAATGGTAAGGGCCTTAAATGTTTCGGATGGTAACCTTTCTTCACGGTAGATGGTACGAATGTACCCTTTTTTTCATGGTAAATGGTAAGGAGGCAACCTTTTTTCACGCAAGCCACGCCATGATGTAATATGATTGACACCTTGGCGCAAGCTATTGTTCATGTGCTTGGGGCAAGCTGGTCATTCAGTGCCTTAAAGATTGTTTCCACTGATTTATCGTTCTCGCGCTCCTTCTTCGATCTGTGTCATGTCTTTGGCCGCGGAACGAGCCTGTATCGACAGGTTGCCCGCGAAACGTTGAAATATTCTCCAATCGGGCAGTGCACTGTTTTGAAATCGCTTCTGGTAAAGTCTTACCGATTCTGCGTCATAGCCTTTTTCAGCCAAGTACATAAGATGCATATGATCCTTCTCTGCATTCAAATATTGTTGCGTCTTTGGCGACGAATAGTAGCTGAATGATGGATTTTGCGAAAAGTGACGTTTTAACACTCCAAAGAAAACACCCTCTCGCGGCTCTCCGTTTGCTTTAAAACCTGAAATTATATGATGGAAGCTTTTTGTTTTTGAAAGTTCTGTCACCCCTTACAGATGCGACCATTAGTTTTGTTACACCCTGTAGAAAGTCTCGTACTGAAAAAAAATCTCTCATTGTATTTCATAATACAATTCAGTGTCATATCCATATCAGTGTCACTTTCTTTTATCATTCCTCTTCACTCGCTGTCATATTTCTTCGGGAAATACAAACTGCATTGCATATATTATTTCCATTTATTTGAGTTCCGCTCCTCATAACTTCTCTCCTTTTCTTATTGCTTTAGGTCTTATGTATTGTTTGTGTGATGTGATATTTATTTATCAATATATATATATATATATATATATATATATATACTGTAAGGTTGCTATCGACGGGCCCGCTCCTCTGTTGAGCCATCTCCATTATTTTCTAGTTATTGACAGTAGGCTGTACCTGTTGACTGCTTAGCAGCATACATGAAGTTTGAAAACCGCCATCTCGACTGGGAGTTGATCCTCTCTTAAACAAGGTTGCTTGATGATTATTCCTTGTGAATAATACGAAGTTGTTAATATGTTTCAATGTACTTTAAGTGTTCTGTGCTAGTTTCTAACCAGCATTTTTTATTTAAGAATCATGCTCAAAACAGTTTTAAATATTTTATTGACTTGTATTAAGATGATACTGTATTTAAAAGAAAATAGCTACCGACCCATTCATAGAAACTCTACGGCTCAATGAGGGCTACCGGTTTCCTTCGTTGGGTCAGAGGCACCTATTTTTATTTTTCTAATATTTACTGAACATTTCATAATTATAACTTCTATTCCTAAATATGTGTAGTATGAAAAGTAATATTTGCATTAACATGTACAAAACTGTTAAGTTGCCAAGTTTGACGATTTTAAGGATCATTTTGTAAAAGTGGCCCGTCAATAGCAACCGTCCCTTATATGCAGAAGAGGAGAAAGAGCTAGAGGCAGACCTACATAGCGAACTTTACAATGAATTTTGTCACCTAGTAGTGAACAAAATTAAAATAGGAAAAATATATTTCTTTCGCAGAATAGAACAGCCTGGAGAGAAAAAGATTGAATGAGGTTCCAGATATAAAGTTTGACCTTTCTCATTTTTAATCACGCCTTTAGGCCACTCTGTGCGTTAACAAGTTGTAGTTTTTATATCCCTTTCAACAAAAAATCCAGAAGAATCTCCAGCGATATTACGAACTAAAATTTTGTGTGAAACTAAAAACCCTCATTCTGAATCTTTGCAGTTGTTGAAGACAGTTTATGTGGATGATGTTTTATCATCAGCACACATCTTTTGATGACAAAATGCGTCCAGAAAAGGGAAAGCATTGAGGGCGAACAAAGCGCATGTCATATTTTAACTCAGACGAGTAACTGTAATGATCGGTGCGATTAGTTAACAGCCAGTTGATCCATAATGCATCGATTAGACAACCAGTCGACCAACAACAAGTTTTTCAGGAACACCATTTCCAAACACCGATTCATTGCACAGATAATTTTACTTGAGTTGCCAGCAAAATTAAATAATGTTCTGACTGATGAGTATATGACTATTTCATGATTTTAAGTGAAACAGTAGAATCACAAATCAGTTCTTTCCTTTACCTTATAGCAGAGATTCTAAACCGGTGGTACGCAAGAGCAAAATAGGTGGTACTCAAAGAAAAGTAATTTTAACTATTAAATTCAAAAATTAAATACCCCAACATCCTGTTTAATTGTTTTCTCTAACACTTGTAAATTTATGCGATCTTAGCTTTTTTCAAGGTCAATAGCCGCTCATAGACTAATAACAATCCGTTTTTATTTTCACGAATATTCGTTTAGCCATAGATATAATAAAATTTGTCATAAATGTCTTTTTAAAGGAGTAATGGAAATGGATGTTGTATTTAATAGAAAATAAAAATACGTTCCTATAAAAAGGTAATAGTATCCAATTAATTCTTTTAGAGCTGATCGATTTATTAATACGTCTGCATTTACGTCGCGCTCACATTGCTCTATTTTTAATTAGAATATTTTTAAGTCAATTTGCTAGCTCGCAAAGGAAGCCGCCCGCAATATAGATGTGCATATTGTGCCCATCCTACTCCCAAAATCCCATCTCAAGAGAAGTATCTTGACCACTGCATTACAACATTGGCAGGATAAATGGGATGGAATTCCCCAAGGTAGAAGAGCCCATGTTTTTTACAATAAAGTTTCTACCGACCGCCTAATTTCAACACCTTACATAACCCCTATCGTCACAGGCCATGGTCCTTTTCCGGAATACTTCTGGAAAAGAAGTTTTGTTTCCTTTATCCTCTGTGTGTGCGGCGAGGCTGGATCCCCAGAACATTACGTAACAACGTGCCCACTCACACAGGCGTGGCACATACGGTTTTCAGCCACTAATGACCCATTTAAGCAGTTCTTCATCAAGCACCCGGCCTCCCTTTAGAAATTAAGGAGTATAATGGAAAAACTAGAGGCATTAGGGCGAGATCTGTGTTATGCAGAGTAGTTGCACCAGTTTATTATTGATTATTTATTGTATGCTGTCTATGCAGTATCTATACATCTGTAATATATTTATACACCTGTATATTATGTAGTGTCTGTATATCGCCGTAACGTCAGCATAATGCAAAGTATAATGTCCGTATCTATATTCTGTATCTGTGTAGTATGTAGTAATGTATTTAGGCTCTACGTATATGGTGCTGTTTTGTGTTGGTATATAGTATTTGTGTCTTTATTCTTAATAAAACTCTGGGTAGTATGTTTAATATCTGTATAGTTTACGTAGTGCAGTTTTATATTTATTATTCGTATTTTATATCTGTGTAATACTGTAATTTGTATCTGTATACCTGAGTTCTTTCGTCATTTACTGTATTTGTAAATCGGCGTTCTTTCGTCATTTATCTTAGGTGTATATCTGGGTTAGTATCTGTGTATATGTATATCCGCGTAATATCTTGCCTTAATAATTAGAATCTGAGTCAGCATTCGTATTTAATATCTCTGAAGCAAGTAGTAGTGTATATAGTAGCTGTTTATCAGTATAATATAGATTTGTGTACCTGTTTCAATATTTAATACCAATGTAGTATGTAGTTGTGTATTTAGTATTTGTGAATTTGTGTAAAGACTTGCATTAGTATATTCGTATTTAATATATGTGTAATAATGTATTTAGTATCTGCATATCTGCGTAGTATGTAACAGTGTATTTAGCGTCTATACATCTGTATAATATCTGCATTAGCATTTAATATCTGTTTCAGCATTCATAATTATCTGTGAAAGGTAATTTAATTAGTATCTATATTTTAGTTATTATCTGTGTAGCAATATGTAAAATGTATAGTTTAAGGTCTCCTTCAGCATATGTAACATCGTAATAAACTTCCTATGCTTTCCTTGTGGGTACCGAGGGTGTCGTACTAAACAGTTGCAGGATCTGGACAATACCCGATTAGTCTATGTAAGCCGCCCGGGTGTCCGGACCCGCTTTCACCTGTCATCTGTCTCTAATAGTAGGCATTTTGTCTTCTTCTTGCTTTGTAGTCCTTACTTTTCTGCGCTATTTGATAATATCTTCTTTTATTTTTGAAGAACTTGTAATGTATTGTGCATTTAAATATTTGTGAAAGAATGATAAAGCAAACCAAATTTTCAAAATTTAGAAATGGCTAGGATTGACTAAGGGGAAAAGTGATGGTTCACAGATGATGGATCTAGAACGATCTTCTAGAACTAAGAATATTGAAAATAAAAGAAAAATTGTTTATAGAAAATATAATGCAATTTATTTATCATTTGGGTTTACTTGGAATAGAGATGAAATGGACCCTCAAAACTCAACATATTGTTTGCGGTTAACTATTATCCAATCAAAGTGTGAAACCACCGTTTCTTAAAAGACACCTTGAATCTAAGCAGGCCAATTTAAAGAATAAATTTTAAGAATATTTACGAGGAAGTTATAGGAGTTCAAAAATAGTTAAACAAGTAATGAAAAGTTTTATTAGTTTGTAGAGTCATTAGATTTTTTCTTTGAAGAAGGAAAGTGAAGAAGTGTGCAATGCCCTTAACGGGACTCGAGCGGCGCACCTCTCGAATACGCACTGAGTGTGCTAACCGCTATACCACGAAGGCATGCTAAGAAGGGCGGAGAAATACCTTATTACTTTAACTGAAAAAGCTTAAGCTAGTTACCTAGTAAGCCTAAAAATTGCCAAGACTGGGCAGGCTCACACTATTAGAGAAAGCCTTATGTTACCAGCAGCTGAAGATATCATTTTAACATTTTTCAACGAAAAAGAGGCTAATGAACTTATTCCGTTATCAGATGAATATTCCGATCAAATGATACAGTAAGTCGACGAATTTATGAAATAGCAAATTCCGTAAGAGATACTTGTTCAAAAAATAAAACACAGTAAGTATTTCGCATTGCAATTGGATGAAAGTACTGATGTAACGAACTTTGTTCAATTATTGATTTACGTATGTTTCGAAGATGATAAACTAATTGCGGAAGAGTATTTATTTTGTGAATCGTTTCGTGACAGAGCAACTACAAATGAAATTTTCAAATTAATTGGCAATTTTATGTCTGAGAATGATATTCCTTGGAATAAGTGCATTGCCGTATGCAGTGACGGAGCTCGGGCTTTAACGGGAAAACATTCGGATATTATTTCTCAAATAAAGTCGCATCTGAAACTAAACAAAATAGGAAACTACTATATATATGATTATTCTCAAATAAAGTCGCACCTGAAACTAAATTTACTCACTGCTCCTTTCATCGTGAAGCTTTAGTAACCAAAACAGTCTCCGAAACCCTGAAAATAATTTTGAATCAAGCTGTGAAAATTGCGAATTTTATTAAAAGCCGAGCTTTAAATTCAAGAATATTTATCATGTCATGCCGAGATGGGCAGTGAACGTGAAGCGCTTTTGTTAACCGCTTTTGCTTGAACGCTTTTTGCTTGAATGTGAAACGCAACGAATGTTAAAAATAATCATAAATGTAGTAGTGGTACTGAAGATTTTCAGTTTTTGTTTAGATCGTACCTGTTAGTCAAAAGGTTGAGAACTGCTGCCTTAGGGTATACAATTGCTTTCTGTGGTACTGACTGCAGACGCTTCGAAATGGAAGTGAAATGATCTGACGACGGAATGGTCCGTCGAGAAATCAGCTCTTGGCCAATCAACTGGCATCTCTCTGAGAACAAGAAAACTTGTACAAGTATATACAGGTACTTAAAAGTTTGGGATTAAAAAAACGGAGTTGTATGTGACCATCGTGAAATCTAAAATACGTGATTTCTTCAAACAGTATTGCACATCCATTACGTAGGAAAGATGTCTTGACTCAAAATGTTTCATAACATTTCCCAGTCCTCTGGCTTAACTCAGCGAGATTGATTTATTCTCTAAAATCACCTCAAAGGGCATTACTTCCGAAAAACTGTTAACTTACACATAGCAGCGAAGAGAGGTGTCAATAACACATAGAATAATGCTTTCTTCAATTCCTTTAAACAGTGGCAGGTATGCAGGAATTGCTATATGAGACCACAAGACACGCATTTTAAAACTGTATTTGCAAGTATGCCCCACAAAATAATTTTAAAATCATTCTAATTACTTTTTAAACAAACCGTGCATGTTTATCAGTTCTGCTGATAAGCAATATGTTTCAACAAATATCATTATAAAATTTCTAATGTAAAGCACACTGACTGAGAATATATTAAAATGCTGATTGTTTCAAGGTGTTTACTGACAGCGAATTTCTTTTCTTAAAATATGAAATGACATTGAGACGGTTTTTTCAATATAACTTTGTACAAAAGCTTTCCAAATCAACACATTTAATACCGTAAGATCCCCAATACGTAAGGACATGAGTAATGTAAGCAACACTTACTAAAAGAGAAATCAGAGGGATAAAAAGAAGCTTTATTGAAAAAGTAGCATGGAGCGCAATGCGACTGAAGGCCGAAACATCCCTGTGATGGGTGTCCAGCAAGAAACACCCGGTCTTTAATAGGGGACATGATCTCCCCTGACTGCTAGGCAGGTTTCACATCATTTATGTATGCTGGATATGTGGTTGTTAATGAGCTGTTGAGACACTGCTGCTCGATCCTCTTGTAGCACCAATCGCAGTTTCGGAATCGTTACTGGCGATAAGTTACGTGCTGCCATGGGTCTCCCTAGTAAGTTCCGTACATGCTTGACGGGATTTAGATCCAGAGACCTTGCCGACCAATCCATGTGTTCAATATCTTCACTCTCCAACAGCTCTTCGACAGTAACTGTGCGATGAGGTGGAGCGTTGTCGTCCATGAAGAGGAACTGAGGACCCATAGCCCTTGTGAAAAGACGCATGTAAGGAAGAAGAACCTCGTTACAATAGCAGTCCCAGGTGACGAACCTCCTTGGGAGATATGAAGGTCGGTCCGGCTACCAAGCATTATGTCTGCTCGAACGAGAACTCCGCGACCTCCAAAACAGTCCCTTTTGATGATGTTGAAGGGGTTATTGCGTGTTCCCCGCTCTGTCCAGATGTGTATGTGTCTAGAATCGCAACTCAGACTAAATCTGCTCTCATCTGTAAAGAGTACTCGTCCCCATTCATTGTCTCTCCAATTCCGGTGTTCCCGGCACCACAGAGAACGCCTTCTCCGATGGGCAGGCGTTAGAGGTACACACCGTACAGGGCGTCGTGCAAACAGACCACCACCGTGCAGTCTTCTGGCCACGGTAAAACGCGATATCGGTCGTCCAGTCGCCTGTGTCGTGTGTCTAGCGATTTCTCCCGCTGTCTGCCGCCTGTTTCTTCTGGCCTGTAAGGCAATATACCGGTCATCTGCGGGTGTGGTTCCTCGTGGACGACCACTACTAAACCCCCGGATAGCTGTTCCTGTAGTTTGAAATTGTCTCCAAAGTCGTGAAACGATGCTGTGAGCAATTCCGAACTCTGCAGCCACACTTGTCACACTGCGGCCTTCCTCCAACTTCCCAATGATTCGACCTCGGGTAAAAGCATCCAGATGTCGTCTAACAGATTGATTATTCGCCATTTCTCGCTGAGGCAGCAACTCGGTGTGATTTTAACTGCTATACGGCGTGCAATCTCTTTGCCAGAAGTACTGATCTTACACCGACAACATGCTTTATACTACTCAGACACTCCCCCATTACGTCTGCCTGCATGTCTGCGCATGTGCTACCGTACATCACCTTACTTAATCTCCTGATTGGTCTTTCTGTCCGCTCTGCCTCTTCGTTCAGCTGATATGCTAATTTTTTGACTTCGTCCTTAATTTTTGCACACCAGTGTATTTCATTATGGCTAAAAATGTTGTAACAATTATATGAAGTATTTCTACTTATCAACTACTTTCATCTTTCAACTGCTGAAGTTCAGCTTTCATCGTTCAACTGCTACTTAAAAGTTAAAAGATGACTTATCACTGCTAGTTAACGATAAGAATTTCATGCAAACGCAAATATCTAATTTAAATTTACTCTTCCTCACCACTTGTCGGAGATAAAGTAAAATATTGCGAAACAAAATTGCAATCTCCTAGACTCGGCAAGAAACAAAATGTCCTGTTGCAGTCATTGACAATTCTGTAAATCTTTCTATGCGAGTGTACAAGCTGTGGATCGACATCTAAAAGGTAGCCAAATCTTAACTTTTAAGTAATATCTCAAAATAATTTACCAGCCAAACTAAATTGTCTTGATATAATACTTTCTTCTTTGGCATCAGGTTTCGATAAGAGGCAAATGTGTTGGACGTCAACCAAACATTCATAGGGTTTACCCACAGTCAAATATTCATACTCGCGATTGCCTTAACTTTACACTGAACGGCTTGCCACTTAAATCTAAATAATTCTCTGGAATGAATAAAATGTGATGAAATGAGGCATAAGGGAAACAAGTAAATGAAATTTAAAGTTTAAGCAAACCTCAATTATAATTCCTCAATTATAATGAAACAACGTATATATGCAAATGGAAGCTAATGGTGGTAGCGTAGTAGTAGTAGTAGTAGTATAGTACAGTAGTAGCATAGTATTTTCATCAATTTTCATAGCATTTATGGTTTAAAACAATAAAGTCCGTTTTTTCTTCATGAATCACAAAAGAAAACTTTGAAATGAAGTTTCATTGTGTAAAAAGAGGATAAAGTTTGAAATAGCTGAAATCATGACTAGAATGTATTTATGATATTTTTAAAAGAAATGATCATGAAAAAATTTGAATCGAATGCAGGAGCAATCTACCATTAATAGGAATACATGTCTTGAACAGAAATGATATATAATACTCCAAAGTTGAAATAGAGAGCATCTGACCTGGAAAACGTTGCTTAAAACTGGCATAGACTAACTATAATAATTGTAACAAAAACAATGTGTATGTATAAGGAAGAAGAAAACTATTATATGGTGTCTCAAAGTATATAGAAAAGAGATGGGAATTCAAATTGAAATTTTCATTCATTTTACTTGTAGAAGAATCTTAAAAGATTTTTTTTAATTTACTTGAAACATTTGATGCTAATATAAATATATAAATAAAATCGATTTATTTGCGATAAATTTTTACTTTAGAATATGCTTATATTTATCTAGAATTGCTCAAAATCAGCATTCCTGTATATATAAAATTTTGATTGAATAATATCTGCGACATATGGTACCTTTAGAATTCAACATTTGTTTCTTTATGGAGAGACAAGGAAAATCTAACTTAGGCTAAACTTAAGCTAAGCTTAATTTAATCTAACTTAAGCTGTATTGACTGAATTATTTAGTTATAACAACGCGCCTAAAGGGTATATGATCAAGGAAAAATGTCTCTTCTTGCAAAATTTTCCTTATGAAGAACTTGTAGAACAACTAATAGAATTAAATGCAAGTGTGTATAGACATATATAATTTTTAAAAAAATTTAAACGTTATTTTTTATAAAATATATGTTTTAAAATTATTTTTGTGATTTATTCATAATTCTGATATGCGTCACCAATCAGACACAATTCTAAGTTTAATTGTTTTTAACCAATTTCAGAAAACCTGCATAATTAGCAGAATTTATTTTTATGATATTTTGAAGCGTTTTTGTTGAAATATCATCTTAGAGACTGATTATTTTTTGCAGTTAAATAATTTGCTTTGATCCAGTAAATATTTGTTGTCACAGTTTCAAAAAGTGAACAAAAAAGAGGAATTAAGCTTTGTTGTAAAACAGGGTAAAAAACGGAGACATTCCAATGTGCTGTTAAAGTACAAGAAAATCGAGCGCAAACACGATTCAGTTTTCTTCATTGTATAGACGATTTCATGATGAAAACAAAAGTATTAATAAGGAACGCAAAACGGATTAAACCATCGAAAATGTTCGACAATTGTTGCAGAAGGATTTTCGTATGTCTTTGAATGATACTGATTAGTTTAATGTCATAAAGGCACTGTTCCAAAATTGTCGTGAAAGATCTTTAAAAACGAAAGAGAAATTTATAAATTTGATTTTATTTGTTCCTCACAAAACCCGAATAAAGGTTTGTTTGTATAATAGAAATAAGATCGTATTTATACATATCAGGATCTGAACCAAAAAGCAGACATTAATCCTGATGTTTTCAAATAAATTTAAACTAGAAAGGAAACTTCGTGTTTCGCTTATGATTTATTCTGAGACAGAAAGGTCAGTCATTTGCTTTAGTTGAAGAAAGTTTAGCATTGCCATAGAAATGTTAATTTCAGAATTCTTCACTAAAACAAAGGGGTAACTAGTGGTCTTTTCTATGAGAAAAGAATATTTCACAACCAGTTGTTTCTTAAGGAACAATCTTGAACTCCATATTTTAGAAAGGCATAATGAACCAACTTCCAAAGAGAATTCTGCATGTTCGGTTTAAAAAAGCTCAAACGCACAACTATTCTATGCAGCATGACAATCACCATCATGTGATTCCTTTGTCTTCAAATAACTTCTGACCATGAATTGTATCACAGATCTCAGCTATTACCGTCATTCGCATGTTTGACACCAACAGTCTATTTTCTTTTTCTCAAACTGAAATTTCACCTCAAAATATCATTATTTCAGTCGTACTGAAAAATGCAGAAAACTTAACTGTAGCGATTCAGTTTGAGTTCTACGGAGGAATCAAATTTAAAGCAGCTGTGCAAACTTTATCAAACAATCTGTGGACTTCAAAAAACCTGCATACTGAAGGCTACAAGTAAAGCGATTGTATTTTTGAACTTCATGTTTTTACGAAATTTTTCCTGAAACTAGATAGACGTACAATATATATATGAATTACGTTACAAGCCATATTTTATCAAACTGCAATATATACATATATATAAGAGAAATAAAGAATATGTAAAAGATTAGATTAACAACGTAAATTTCCCTTCTGAATTCTAAAAATAATAACCTCTGTCTGCACTGCGTCATTTTTAGATTAATCCATGTCATATGACTCTTACATAATTCTGATGATGTAAACAAAGAATATGCGATGTAAATGGAACTAAAAGTCAAGCAACCAATAATAATTTTATAGAAGTATTGACTATCCAATCAAAATGCATTGGGAACCAAAACTAACTCAGTCTGAATTAAGATTTCACCTTGAACGTAATGCACTTGCTCGCCGCTCTTCGGCCTAGTTGGACTGCTGTCTGCTGCTTTCTTCTTGCTGCAAAGTTATCCAAAATGTAAACCTCTTGAAACAAGCACAAAATGCGCCAAGTTGTTTGTGGCCGCAATATGTTTACTGAAAATAAAATAAAGATTTAATCTGCTTCGACTGCCAAATTTCTTATTCAGTGGATCGGCATCTCAACATTCTAAGACATCAAAATTTCTGCTTGTCATTACTTCTAAGTTTGTTTTTATTATCACATATGTATACTTAGAAAATGTTTTATGAGTGAAAAAAGAGATTTGTTGCAATGCGAATTTATTATCTCTCCAGAAAAAAAAATTGCCATATTTTACACAAAATAAAAGAAAAGAAGTCTGCTAAATAAAATTTTTCTTACCATTAGTAACAATTTTTAATTAACTCTGTCGTTCCTTTATATCATAAAAAATATACATCTTATAAATCGTTTCCTACACTTTTATTATTCTTAAAGCCAAAGGTTTCAACTTAAATAGCTTTACTAACTGCAAAAGGATAATATATTTGCTGTGTCATCCTGGGTAAGATTTGCAGTGTGTGGTAAATTACCAATGTCATTTAATTCTAACCACTCTAAAATCGGTCGGCGAAAATGGGTGAATAAAAGGCTATGAAAATTATAAACATCACATACAAAATTGTTCCTCGATGATTATATACTCATCGATGCATGTATGGAGATACAGGTAATGAATGAGCATTGTATAAGGCGTACAAAAAGAAAAGTGGCTGCTTGTAGAAAATAGAAAAAAAAGTGACTGCTTATAGAGTAGGAAAAAAGACTATGAAATACCCATTGTTTTAAACTGAAGGAGAAAAAAACAACAATAAAGGTACATAAAAGTTACTTGCTGAATCTGATTGCGATTAAAACTTGCTATTATTATGGTAATAAAATTTTTCATCAAGAAAGAATGTCATTTTTTCTTTTCGTACAAGGGCAGCATGTCTTCTTCAAGTCAACTTTAATTAAGTGTTGAATAAACTTTCGTCGCCTTATTTATTGGCAACTTAAAATGCAATGTATTCATTAATTTGAGCTCATCCTCTGTGATCATAATTAGTAATTCTAAATATGACTTTTTTTTCAAAAGAAGAGAAAAAGTACAAATATTAGTTACCTAATACGACGGGAGACTAGAAAAATGATTAATTATTCTGAGTGATTAAAAAACTTAACACTACTCTAGCTGTACAAAATGAAACTTAATTAACAATTTTAATGTTTACAGCTTACTGTTTGACTACCAAATCAAAGTGCTGTTCGCTTTAATGATATGAGTTGGGAGCATCTGGTATTATTAAAAAGTTGTTTCCGAAACTAAAGCAGGAAAAAAAAGCTTATTTTAATCTTATTTGATCTGTTATTCTAGCGTCTGGCTACATGAAAAAATGTTCTTTCCTGCGATTAAAATGTCATATTTGTTAAGAAACTTCGATTGTGTTATTGTTAAGAAAAGAATAGAAGCCGAAAAAAATAATGATTTATTATAAATAAAAGTTACAGTTATTTTTAACCGATTAGAAAGTAAACAATTTGAAGGGAAGATGATAACAATACATTCGAGTTGGCGTTATTTTTGTTCCTGTGCATGTTCTTTATTTCGAAACTTTTACTCAAATTAATGAGGAATCAATTAAAAGATTATCCTATACCGTTTTGATAATGTTCGAACCCTAAAAATAATACTTACCTTAAGCTCTTTCCAATCCTGTTTCTGATGAGTTATCCAAACAAAACGCAACCCTTATTTTATTTTTTATGCCATATAAAAATTCCATCTTTTGTGTTTGTTTGAAGTAGTGCAACAGAAAGCTTTAATTTAATCTATTCGGTTTATTTTTATTATTTCTTTCTCTTTCAAAAAGATAAAAAAACAATCAGCTACAAAAAATAATGCAGAATTTATTTTTTTAATGACAACAAGCGAAATATTTAAATCGGATAACCTCTGCATCTTTTCAGGATGACTTGAGCAATTAATTAAGGTAACATTATTGATTCAAATATGAAAAAAATACAAAAGAAAAGGTATTTTCAGTTGCAGCAGCCGTGTCAGACTTTTGTAGCAAATTATTTTATGACATTTTTTTTCTTTTCGAAAATTATAGCTCAAGATCGTACTATACATTTTTATACGAAAATACTTACACAGTTAACAGTTCATTTATATTCCTCGCCATGTACCCCTTCAATTTTTTTGAAATGATTTAACGTAATGTTATTAAGAACCTGACTAGAAATTTTGCAATCTAATTTTAGAATTTTAAGTATTTAAAAATTACAGTTGAATCTCAGCTTAGCGAACTCGGATTTAATGATTTTCTCGATTTAACAAATTTTTCCGTCTTGCCAGCAAATGGTAAGTGAAAACATACTCGATTTAACGTATATATTAACTCGATTTAATAAACTGTTAAATATTTCCAAATGTTTTTCATTTTTAAAAATGTTCTAAAATCTTTTCTGAAAGGAAACCTTGTTAGATGCCCCTTTTGACTTACACTTAAGTTTTATTTAGGCGAAAGTCCGAATTACTTCCATTTTAAAAATCGGATCAAATACTCGCTTATTTTAACAATCTAATCAAAACTGTAAGAGAAGAGAATGCCGGGCGTTCGACCAGGTTCCAGTTTCCTCAAACGGGTAGGCTGCATTGAGGTTTCTAAGTTTTCCACTGGTAACATGAATACGAGTCTGTTTCCCTTAAAATTCAGTCATGAATTCATCTCGTTATGTGGATAGACCCTGCACTTGTTGCCAGTAGAGGAATAATCTGAAACAGTTTAAATACTGGAACGGTAAAATTTGCTTTTCTTCTACCAAAATATACAACTGAACTACAATCTCTGGATATGAGAATAATTTGATCACTTAAAGTGAAAATATAGATAATTATTATTTATTCGCATATTGAACGATTAATAAGAGAAATCGTCAAGAACAGCAATTTCTTTAGGCGACCAGTTGTGATGTATTTTGTTCCACATTCATAGACCGAATGAATTACTATATTACTCAAATACCATCCCCGACTATTGAAAAAAATCAAGAATTTCATTGCAAATACCATTGCAATGCTATCTGTCCATTATCTACTGCAAAGGCTTGAATGTCTGAAAATTGATATCACCGAAGGACGGAATGAAATTCCACACTTCTACCATCTATAACAGGGACGAGTAAACTTCTGTCCGGTCCGTGGCGCATTATAAAATATATCAAATATTCCATAATACTATAGGAATGTCGGCCTCCCAGAAGGAACAATGATTAGTGACACTGACTGCTGTACCGAAGAGCCCGGGTTCAAATCTTGGAGAAGGCATGGATATAAATTGTCTCTCCCTTCCTAGGAAGCAATGGTAGCCCCTCTATTAGATGCATATATAATAAAATGACCACCGCCTTATAAGCCATAGCAGTCGCCAAGGCCTATAACGTCTAGTGCATTGGGAGAAAACACTATAGAAATATTTAATAACTTTATATTTAAAAAATGTATTATTATATATATTTACTTTTAATATATAGCATATATTGTACAGAGTTTGTACAAAAACAGAAAGGGATATCAATTGTTCACAGCGGAAAACGAGTTCATGGGAAAGTAGTTTGGTACCTTATTTCATTGACATTTCCTCTGCGTATTTTAAGCTTTGGGCAGTGCCTTTCTGTCGAGAACAGACATTACACTGGTAGACAATTGCTCAGGCGGATCACAAAAGGCTATATTGCGTGTAAAAACGTAAGTGTGGTTGGATGGCAAGTGAAATAAAATAATGCCAGAATACTCGGACATAACAAAAAAGGTAATTTATTGTGCTTTGAAATCCAGAAAGCTTTGAAACGTGTTCAAGGGATAAAATGGTCTTTTTGTGCTGAAAACGTAAAATTGAAAAAAAATGCAATTATCGTCCGCAGGCATCCTAGAGTAAGATGTCAATACAAAATATGGTCACCATGTAGGCCGATGCACGATTTATCACGTCGTGTCATGCTTTGCATAAGATTCTCCAGAAGCTACTGAGATAATTTATCCCATTTCTATATCAGTGAACGGATGAGGATGTCTTTGTTTATTGGAGGGCATTGTAGACCAGTGAGAGTTCCTCAAAGCAACCCAAACATTTTCAATGGGGCTGGCACATCAGTTGTCGTCCACAATCAGACGATAGACTGAACCTAATTTCATCTGAGAATCCCAGTTGCCACAAGTCCAGTTGTCTTTCATCCAGTTGTGGTGTTGAAGACACCATTGTAAACAGCCGCAACGGTAACATCTAGACTAGAGTTTCTTAAATTGTGGGTCGCGACCTCCATGGGTTTCGCGGGACCTGCAGCAGGGGTCGCCAAAACTTTTAGCAGTTTTAATATTTCTTTAGTTTATTATAATAATTTTACACTTACCAAATATTTTTACATAATGTATCGGAAAATAAAGATAAGACAATAGAGACAAAGAAAAAACGAAAACGTTTTGAAGTATTCTTTTTATTATATAAACGTTTATTTTACTTGTTTTGCATGCGACGCTGTCATTTCTTCTGTTATTTACTTTTTTTTTAATTTTCACATTGTTCTGTGTCTTAAAATTAGAAATTAAAGTAAATGACATAAAACTGCAATAGTATATTACAGTACAAGCGAAACCATTGACAGTTTCACTTCGTGTGTATAGGATTTCCGCAATGCTTATGGGATCCCATAAAATTTTCGTAAATATGATGGGGTACTTGGGTGGCGAAAAAAATCTCAGTGGTAAAAAGGGGTCGCGACTGAAAAAAGTTTAAGAAGTCCTGATCTAGACGATGGAATGCACAAAAGAGGACTACTTGCGTGTAATTCTCCTAGACGAAAACATCTGGCTACAAGTTTTCGGGATTTTTCTTGCCAGTAGCAGCAAATAAGTGATTCGCAACCTCACTAGCTATGCTGCATAGGTTCATTTTTACTGATGGCACTATGTACCTATCTTCTGCAGGCGTCACACTGCGAACACGACTTCCCCCGTGACGATTTTTACACATTTCATTCGTTTCAAATGATTTCTAAAGCTTAAAACAACACTGTAGATAACGTCGAGTTCTCTAGAAAGATCTGCTAGTTTTCGTCCTTCTTCAATATTGCCAATAATACGGCTACTTGTAAAATCATATAAGTCATGTCGGGAAGACATATTGAAAATTGAACAATTGTAATAAAAATTTCTTTTTCTCAATTAATTTCAATTAATTCTGTGCAATTAATCATAAAAATAATCACAAAAATATTTTTTTCATTTTCTTGTCAACTGTAGCAGATGAGCAGTGCAGTGTACCCATGCTTTGCATTTTATGCACTGAAACATTTTGTCTTCTCGGTCTTCCTCACAAATATCACAGGGTGACGAACACGATGTGAAACAATATGGTTGATTAGAGGGTAACTCATTTCAGCTGAAGATGCTCAGTTGGCGTCATATTATAAGGTATTTCTCCCGCCTTCTTCGCATGCCTTCGTTGTGTAGTGGTCTGCATGCTCGACGCGTAACCGAGAGGTCCGTGGTTCGATTCCCAGCGAAGGCGTTGCTCATTTTTCATCATTCCTCCTTTCAAATTAACCTAATGTCTCTACAATATTAGGCTTAATATTTACGTCCTACGACTTAAGCGGCGGCACAACTTGGGCAGTATCATTTATACCCTATATAAATGATATTGCTCAGCTAGTATTATCAATACTAAGGAGCAAAACCATTATAACCATCCCCACATTTTTCAATGAACTCTTCTGGATGACGTGGAGGGCACGTGATTAGGTGAGAATAGTATGATTTAACTGCTGCTGGAGAATGTAAGGAATCATTCTTTGCGAGTGGTGGGAAAGGCTGCTGATCTAAGCGAATTTGATAGAGAGCAGATTGGAATGATCCTAAGTCTCTCCGAAGTTGTACGACTAGTAGATTGTTCACGATCTGCCGTTGTTAACATTTATGCAAAGTGGATAAATGACGGTGAAACCAACAATAGTCGCCAAGGTATTGGAGGTCTACGTGTCATCAAAGAAACACGGCGTCGGAGATTGTACCGTTTAGTACAGGAAAATTGGCGCCAGATAGTGGCTCAGCTGACAGCCCAATACAGTCCAGGTCCAAGTGCAAGTGTTTTAGAACACACAGTTCTGTTTGATATGGGACTGAGGAACAGGCATCTCATTCTTGTGCCTCTGTTGACCAAGCGTCATTGTCAACACGCCTACAGTGGGCCCGGGAACATCGATACTGGACCACGGAAAAGGGGAAGACATTTGGCTGGTCGGATGAATCACGATTTCTTATTCATAACGTTGACGATCGGGTCAGGGTACGCCGTTTTCCAGGCGAACAGTTGCTATCCCCCATTACAGCAGGTCATACACAGGCAATATTATGCTTTAGAGGACATTGCGATGGGACTCTGTTATACTTAGTTATGGTAGAACAGACCATGAAAGCTGCAGACTATCTGAACATAACTGCGAAGGAGTTACATCCTTATTTGTCGTCTGTCTTCTCAACTATAAATGAAATCTTCCAGCAAGACAAGTATTGTCACAAGACTGTATGCAGTATTGTCACAAGACTCGAATTGTGTTGCAGTGGTTCGTGGAGCATAAGTATTAACAAGTATTGTCCCAAGACTGTATGCAGTATTGTCACAAGACTCGAATTGTGTTGGAGTGGTTTGTTGAACATAAGGATGAATTCCAGTTAATGTCCTCGCCGCCTAACTCGCCGGATCTTAACTCGATAGAGCAGATTTGGGATGTCATGGAGCAGCAGCTCAGACCTCAAACACCACCATATCGGAATATCTCGACTTTGCGTGATCACTGCATAGACATTTGGGGCAACCTGTCTGCAGTCATCTTCGAAGAACTTGTGACACCCATGCCAAAGTGAGTTGCAGCTGTTTTGGAGGCCAACGGTCGCGCAATGCATTATTGAGTAGGTGGTCATAATATTTTGACTGTTCTGTGCATAAGATGTATTGATGAGAACTTCGAAATTACGGAGGAACTGGCATGCTTGTAGTCATTAAAGTCAACGAGATATGATAATTTTTCGTGAATTTCAGGAAGGGCTTTCAACTTTGGAATTATCCATAGCAAATACGTAATATTACGATCGATAAAACACCCAATGTGACAGGAAAATATATGGATTTCTTGGACCTTCTCAATGAAAACTATTCCAAGAATGATGTTGTCTTTCTACATTGGGCTTATACATCAGATGCCTTATTTAAATCTGCATTGAATATGAAACCTGTACTTGATGTAATCATGAGGCTTATAAGTACTATTTGATCAAGTGGACTCATCCACAGACCGTTTCAATGTTTTCTTTAGTCACTGCAATCTGAATACTCTGATGTGCAGTATTATACGAAAGAAAGGTGGTTTAGTGTAGGATATGTTTTCGATTGAGTTTGGCAGCTAAAAAACGGACATTATAGCATTCTTCAGTGATAAACAGAGTACTGTGCAGTGTGAAATGTTGAAAGGTGCAGCATGCTTTTCTGATTTTGCATTTTTCATTTTTCACAGATATTGTTTGTCATATGAACAAATTAAAAGCCAAGACGCAAGGAAAGCATTTCTTTATCTACAATATCTGAGGCCATCTCTAAAGTTTTTAATTAAAATTCTACCTGTTTGCTGGGCAGCTAACTAAGAACAACTTGTCTGATTTCGCGATGTTAAATATACAATAGCCTCAGGAAATCCAGACAAACTTAACAGTTATGCAAAGAGCCCGAGAAAACCGCATTTTGAGTTTGAACGTAGATGTCAAGATTTCGGTGCCATAGAAACAGAATTGGATATTTTCACCACGCCTTTCAAAGCAAATTGTGAAGCAAGAAATCCCGATTTGCAGTCTGAATTAATCAAGTTACATAATAATAATAATCTCATGAGTTTGTTTCTCAGTGTTCCAAAACTAGAATTTCACAAATCGTTATCGAAAGCAAATATCTTAAATTTAATACCTCACGGCCAGAAAATTAATACTACGTTTGCTATAATTTATATGAAAAGTGTTTTCTGCCTTGAATTCAGCTATAAATAGATTGACAGATGACCATTTAGCATCACTTCTCAGAATTGAATTTTGGAAAATTTTAAAAACGCAGTTGCAATTTCATTAATCGTATTAATATTACTTTACTTTTTTAAAGTTTTAGAATAAATTATATGAGCCCACTAAATTTTTCTCTTTTTTTTTTGGCCCACTTCCAGAGAATTCGGCCCATCACTGATCTATAAGTTTATATGCCTATCATTATTGATTTATCAAGCTTCGAGAAGGTAATGGAACAACCAGCGGCTCCAGCATTGACGATGAGGAGAAACCATAGCAAAACACATTTGCAGATAACACTTTTTGATCTACAGATTGCAAATCTTTACTAATAAGGCATGGCATGGAATAATTAAAGTTTTCTAAAAACATGATAAAGACGTCTTTGAAACAAAAGCAAACTTTAATGTCGTACTTCGTTTTTAATCCCTAACTCATTTCAGAAAAAATTATTTTTTTTAAATTATACACTTATTCTTTGTACGCAATACATATTCCATTTATTTATTTTACTGGTGTTTTCAAGCTGAAATAAGTGTAGCACGTCTTTTTCCCATTGCATGTTTAGAAGTCTATTTTAATATTTTTTGATTTAGCGAATTGTGTCGGTAGTTCGAGTGATTTTTATAGCATTATAAGTTATCAACATTTGAAAAGATTTAAAATTCTTCAAGACCTACATCTAGTTAGATTGTAATAAAACCATCATGGATCTAAATTGCATTAAATTATAAATGTATTTAAAATAAGTATCTTACTTAAAATGATCCAAAAGCTTCACATCAGCCTGCGGAATCGGGGGCAAATCGTTTATCGCAAATATCATTTTATAGTGGAGTGTGTGGATATGTCACATAATTTATTAAATATTACACTGCAGTGAAAACTACAGTCTGTAATGAAACTTATTTTGAAGCTCGAGATAGCAAAATTCATCAATATTAATAAGATATTAGATATCTTTTTTCTTGCAATATTCATCAAGTTAGACAGATGGAAAGTTTAAAACTTTGCGTTTAATTTCAAAATAGCGCATATGACAAATGTTGCCCAAAATAAAACTGACAAGAATTTTTTAATTAATCCTTTTATCTAGTAATGCTATTTACCTCTAAAATTAAAATAAATGTCTAATATGCAAAGCGGGTTTGATCATCTTTAGAACGATGTCGATAAAGAATTTTATAAAAAAAAGCGAAAGATTTGTAATAAAATTTTCTGCAATAGCTTGTTATTTGAAATAAAAAATATCATCTGCTGCTTTTAAATTTATTCGTTTTTCAAAACGTCGCATGTAAACAACCTGTGGATTGAAGGGTATGTTTATGCGCTCTATGAAGAGAAATATTCTTATTCCATGACTAAAAAACGTTGCGAAATGCACGGTATTAAAATTTCTAAGTGCAAAATAATTAGCATTATTTATTGGAGAGTGACAAAAACGCCAGCCATTATTTCTGCATGAAACGAAGACTCCAAACGAATATCCGAAAAAGGTACGTAGTGTTTCTAACGTTCCTAAAGTTAAATATTTGGTGACAAGAGAAAATCAGCCGACATAGGAAACAGTTTCAGAGTTTTTTAAATACATCTGCACCAACAATAAATAAAATAATAATTCAAGATGTTCAACTTAAAAATGCTAATAACATAATGTTCACCAGCTTTTGCCGAGGCATGTGGCTCAACGCAGAACAATTCGTAGAAATCCGTATGA
The DNA here is from genome assembly GCA_000611955.2 of Stegodyphus mimosarum. Classification (NCBI taxonomy): domain Eukaryota; kingdom Metazoa; phylum Arthropoda; class Arachnida; order Araneae; family Eresidae; genus Stegodyphus; species Stegodyphus mimosarum. Next base: position 181,073 of record KK119455.1, read on the forward strand.
AAATTATTTATCAGGAGTTAAATGGAAATGCACTGTGACCCTTGATGGAGCATGAGTTTACCTAAATCGCTGTAAAAAAGAAAAAAAAAATATTTATTATTGAAAGCGAAAGGAGAAAAAACTTCAGTTCCGTCAGTGCAAAGAGGGTTTCAATAAGGGGTTTATAATTGTCGCAGTGGTAATTTATAATTCTCGTACAGTGGAAAATTAAAAATAAGAAAAGTTTTAAAAATTTTAAAACCAACTCAATGTTTAAAATAAGAAGAAATGAAAACATTTTAAAATCAACTCAATGTTAAAAATAAAAAGAATGGGGAACATGTTGAAATCAATTCAACGTATTATCAAAAGAAAGTTTTGCTTCCAATATTTACAGAAAAAATTCCATATCTTCCTCCCTATGATTTTCAAAGAGTGAAACTTTAACAAGACAAAGCAACAAGTCATCTTCCAAACGTATCGCTGATTTCTTTGAAACAAATGAAGACTGATACAAGTATTGCATTATATTTTCAAATTATTTCTTCAAAGTTCATTGACATCTCACTAATGGACTATTTTGTCTCTGCCTCTTCAAATGAGCTCTTTATTAGCGCAAACCCACTACGATTGATAGTCTCTGCAAAGTAGTGGAAGAGGATTGGAAATCAATACGCCTGGAATTTTTACGAAAAGCCCGTCTATCATAGAAATTACATCAGCCTTATAGTGCAGCAAAAAAGTGAACATTAAAAAATCTGATGCGTTCACCGCATGACTTCCTTGTCCGGAATATTAAATTATACGCACTGTAAATTTCATTTAAACTTATTGAATTGAATTAACTCTACTTCATCGCTAGCGCATAAACCACAATAGACTAAATGCGCTCTTTAAAATTCATTATATTTGTTTACCATAGCTACACTCTGGCGCTAGCTTCACTTAACAGCATTACAGCTCATTCATTTTATAACTCAGAATGCACAAAAATTATGGATATCATCTGGAGAATTACCTAATCGTTGCAACATGTTCTACTCACTATAATAAATCTAAAACGTTGTGTGAAAGAAATGAAACAAACAAACAAAAGAAAAAAGAAACACTTTCACAGACGATTCAGCATTTCTCATTCAATTAATTCAGTGCTCACTTCGCGACAAGGCAAAAATACATAAAAACACAAAACACCTACATTAAAAATTACGAAGTAAATCTTAAACACTTCTTTCCTCCAATAAATTCCAGAATGGATTAAGCATGATTTAGTTTGCAATAACAAAGGAAGGCGTTATCTTTGTTGTTCCGATACTTAGTTTCTCTAGATTGGTAACAAATTCACTATCTCCTAAGTTTTAAATGTAAACAAAGATGGCTAAAATGGGGAAAATTATTAGTCTTAGCCGCACTTAAACAACTTTTAAATTGTTGATAAGTCTACAAATCTTGCAAGCTTTACTAAAGGCATAAATCCTTAACCGGAAGATAAGAACAACATAATTCAACCATTTTTAAAGCAAAAAATGCACAATTTACTAACATATAAGAATAAAAGAACTGTGCTCACTGCGTTGAGTAACAGAGTGGATATATATATATACATATATTTTCTTTAAAATGTTAAAACTTGAACGATAGCGTTTTAAGGTTTTGTAAAAACTGCGCATCTAGCTGCAATTTTATAATTCTATTATTAACAAGTAAGAATGCAAAAGCTATAGTACACCCTAAACCCTCTGAATCCTATTCGAAGAAGCACGTTAGTGCCAAAATTACATATTAAATACAATTAAAACTTCAAAATCATAAGCAAAAATTCACAAGAAAATATAACTCAAATAATGCCATGAAAATTGTAATTTTTTTGGCAAAATGGGAAAAGCTGAAGTTGCAATAAAACTAGGTATAGAATTAACAAAATGGTAATATTTCATTGAGAGTTTCATAGTTGTCTCGTCAGGGGAAAAGGAACCGTGCCACTTCCATTGAAATATTACCTCCACGCGTTTCAACTGACGACCAATTGAGACAAAACCGCGTACTGCCCGAAAAAAAACTACAGTTCTGTATGTTCGGTTTGACTGTGTCATTTGATAAAATTAAACTTGTCTTTTCCATGTTTGTAAAGCATGGTAAAGACAAGTTTGTCATTCTGTTAAAGAAGAGATGAAATCCGTTAAAGAGTGAAAGCGGTCCAAGAAAAGATGAAAGCTGGGCAAGAATCAGTTAAACAAGAAATGAGATTAGGTCAAGAGGAAATGAAAAGAGAAATTGCCTGCATGATAGAAAACAAGTTCGAGGCTATGGAAGGAAGAATACTTACGGTTGAAGACAAAGTTGGAGAAATTCAACAGTTTCTGCGGTGGAGCAACAAATTGAAGAAAGAGTTTCTGCCGTCGAACAACAAATTGATGACAAGGTTTCTGTGGTCGCCGAAGAAGTCGATAATTTAAAGAAACTCGTAGTGACGGCAGGGAGCATTTCGGATGGTTTTAAATTTTTATCCATGAATGCTCGTCCCTCACTGAAGTTATCCAAGTATGATAGAAAAACCTTCTAGCAAGTATAAGGCTCAATTTTCTATAGTTGCGGAAGCAAACGAATGGGATTCCCAAGCTAAGGCCTGTAAATCGTCACGTAGGCTATAGATTAGAATAATATGTAGCAATGTTCAAAGATCGGAATTTTGACACAGAATAGGAATTTTTCCGAAATGACATACTGATATTTTTCCATGTTTTCATTCTACGACTGAAATTATGTCCAAATATTAAATTTTGTAAAATTTATTTAGAAAATTACCGAGAAATTTAAAAATTTACCTTGGTGCACTATTTTTAGTTTGCATCAAGAATAATTCACTAGAAGAAATTCTTAATTTATTGTAACTCATTCTCTTTTCCCTTTCGTTGTGCAGGATCGGAAAAAAACAGATGCATCGCCAATATTTTCAAATAATTTTAACAAAGTACGTAAAGCACATTGAGCGTTATTGTCTCTTATAACAAATATACCAAATTTCAAAACGCGCAAGTACATAAATCCAGGTATATCTTGGAAACTTTTGATAGGAAATTTCTGATTTTTCGTAGGTATACCTAGAATTACATCTACTTTAAGGCGGCGGTAAGCATTTTATAGGTCATAAGGAAAAATGTTTTTTGAAAAATTTATAAAAATTGTTAAAAAGCACAAGTTTAAAAAATAAATCAAAAAATATCTGCGATTTTTATTTGGATTGAACCTACATTTCGAAGTCTGAAAGAAGGAATTTATTTTAACAAAAAAGAAAATAATAATAAATATATACGAAATTTGATAAACATTAAGGAGCTAAAATTTTGAGACTTAACCTTTTAAAAACTATTCGTGTGATTTTTACAGAACTTGGCATTTAGGCGATTTTGTGTCAGAACACCTAGGTGAAAACAATTTGCTGAATATAAATCTAACATATATCCTAAGTCGCGCTTTCGAGACATGAAAACACAATTTCGTGGAACGGCCCAGTAGACAATAAGATAATTGCCCCCCCTCCCTTTTTGGGGTGGATTATTGTGTCCAGTTTCTTCTGTGATCCAGAATATTTTTAAAGCAGTTCTATGTGGCTATCATAAAACTTCGGTATTAATCTCTGAGATTTCTTATTGTGGGGATATCAACAAAACTGAAATCTTCCAATATTACTTTATTTCAGGGATTCCAGAACACTTGCGCTGACGAATTATTTCAATCCTGAGTGTGTTCTGGACTAAAAAAGGTAATATTCGTTGTGCATTTCAATGTCAAATATTCTGCAGTGTTTGACATATTCAGAGTTACATAAGCCACTTTTGCTATACGGTCTTTCGTGCATCATCATCATTTCCCTGAGCAAAATTTGTATTTAGAAGAAGCAAACTAGGCACAGATAAATCCAGTTGTACATGCAAATATCTCATCATTCCATTTTAATTAATATTCAACTACATATAGACAGAAGTAAATGACAGCTTGCATTTCAACGGAATCCTAAATATGAAGAAAAAAAAAGATTTTGTAAGGAGATGTAATGCTTCGAGTTGTAAGTGCTAGAAATTTCTGACAATAATATAGGTACCATAATCAGAACAATGGTAGAATAAAAATTTCAGCACTTAAATAATGTTAACTGGCATTTGACGTATTAGTTTAGAATGACTACTGGATTACGAAAGAAGAATTTTATTATAGGAAAATTCTTGTTTATTTAACTTAGAAGTGCTGTACTTCACATTTTTCATGAAGACATAAGATATTTAAGAACAAAAAAAAGGAAATAATAAAATATTGTTAAGGATTCCGTATTTATTTATTTAGAATTGTAATAAAAATTGTTGTATTTTCCCGTGCAACGCAGACGATTTAGTTACGTCGGAAAAGTAAAAATACAAGAGCGCATGCATTAAATATTTAATAAATAAGTATCTCGTAATTGCTGTTACTATCGAGGAAAATCGAGATATTTATAAATTTTACCAAAATATTCTAGTGAATAATTAAAAAGCTTATAAGACCGTTTGTAAACACCTCATCTCAGTTGTAGCTGTTTAAAGCGAACTCTGTTTGTTTACTTAATGCTGTGATTGATTGTAGCGAATTCGCTGTGAGATTGGATTAACTTTATCTGTTTTGAATTGAATTTTGTTTAACGTTTCAGATATTGTGATATTGTACGAATATCTCTGAGAAAATATTTCAGTATTTTGTTTTATTTCTTGTGAAAAGAGTAACTTTTATTAACTTTTTATCGACTTGTACATTCAATCCATTACGAAACCGTACCCACGCAACAATATTTTCCTTTAATTCTTATTAACTTCATAGTTACATTAAAAACTAAAAGTTGTTCAATACTTTTTAATTTGATAATTTTTTTTCAATATTTCAGGTGTTTCCAATTTCTCGAAGTTCTTTACTTAAGTAATTATTCAAATTCTAATCCATTATCCATCTGCTATAGAATAATAAAGTATGTAAATATACGTATGTGTATGTGTGCAGGAGATAAAATATGTAAATTTAACGGAAGTGTTGTATGGAATGGTTGTTTCGACGGATAAAAGTCCATCGAATTAAGTATTTCACGGATATCTAGTATTTTAGTTTTGTAGCTTGTGCAAAAAAAAATATATAAAATTATATTGCAAGAGATAAAATTAAATTTCATTAAAAGATAAGCAGTCTTTTATTTGTTCCTGTTTCTGGAAACAGATTTCATTTTTATGTTTAAATCAATGCAAATAATTAATTGAGTAATTGTTGGGAAAAAAAATCTGCAAAATTTCAGATTTTAGCACTCGCCCAAAAGGATTTCTTAAGATATTCTATCCTCTCGTCGAGCTCGCAGGCTACCATTTTACTGTTTCACTCAATCCAACTAAGCCATTTTTTTTTTCTTTTTAGCTTTATTATTAAGCATCATTTTCTTCGCCGTATACAGTTCAATGCCATATACAGTTCAAGAAAAATTTAAAAATTTTAAAAGCAGCATAGCATTATACGTTTAGAATTTTTAATTCAGCGTTAAGTTTTGGCATATATTTTTCTGCCTTTTTTTAGTCTTTTCTCAGTTCATCGTATCAATGTTCAGTTTTTTTACTGAGAGGGCTTTACAAAACTTTTATTATTAACTTTTGGTGTGGTTACTTTATTCATTGAATATTACGTTCTTGGCGTTTGCGCCACATAAAATTCGATTCAACAGCAAAATCACAAAATATTTAAAAACAGCATACCTTTAGAATTTCCGATAGACAGTGTCGCGCGCTGGAGATAAAAATGCTTTATTTCGTACAGTATTGCCACTGCTCGCTTTTTAATCATGGAGTTTGTTAACCAAACATTTGTTAAAAGTTTTACAAAATATGATATAGATTATAAACCAAATTCAAAATTCAAGTTTCTAAATTGATTTTTCACATACATTCATGAAGCTTCTTCATTATTAATTTATTTAAATATAATACAGGGCGATAATATTTGGTGGCAACAATTTGAAGAGTGATACGCCGTTTATAGTGATTCAAAGCAAAATGCCGTTTCGAGACTAACATGCCATTCGGGACTAATGCCCCTTTTGGGCTAATGAAAGCATTTTCTTAAAAGTAGAAGCTAAATTCTTTAAAGATTATATAAATTTTAAATAACAATGAAACGCAAATTTAGTTTACTCCAAGCTGGAAATCCAAATGCTGTTGGAAGTTCCTTTGAGAAACTGACATTTAGAGAGTAACTAAGTAATAGATTGTATAATAAGTATATGCGAGCTTGCTTCTCATTAAACCATTTAATACCAGCTTGATGCTTCGAAATTTAGATGAGGATAATCTTAGTTAACGTTACAGCTTAATTTTAGAGTCAGGAATTCTGATATCCATCTACTTTGCGTTTCCTCTAGTAAATTTCGTAACTACTCTCAGGTTCGGATGATATTATTGCTATTATGAGTTAATGCGAAAGGTCAAAGGTTATTTCCCTTGTTCTTTCCCAAGGGTAACATTTAAAAATTCTCAAGATGCATATGAATTCAACAAATTAAGATCATTTTCTGTCATTTATATTTAATTTCATATTTAAGCTTTTACTATTTGATTGACGTCGATCTTTGAATTAGAGCTGTTAATTAATGATTTTTGTTATGCTACTTTTGAATCGATGGATTAGTGCTTTCAGCCTCTGAAATTCATCAATAAAGTTTTCAAAAGCAGAAGTGTTTTTTTTTTTTTTTTTTTTTTTTTTATTTTTTTTTTTTTTTTTTTTTTTTTTTAATTTTTAACCAAACTTACGTTTTACTTTTTATTCTGCGTTCCATCACTTTTAGTCATGCGTTCCATCACTTTTAGTCAAACACCGTATATTCTCGTATAGAGCATACCTGTAATTCCAAACTAGATTTTAGTTTTTAAGTATATTCGCCGTATAACGGACAGCCCTTCCTTTCTGAAGAAACATGAAAGATATATGTCCCATGCTTTTATCTTTTATGCCGTTCATTCTAAGATTTTACCAGGCTTTCGAACAATGGTGCACTGAATTCACAGACGATAAAGAGAACAATGCGTTTTGGGCGGAAGTGCTTGAAGAAGTAAATTCTGAAAAGAGGGTGCGTTCTATTCAATGCAGATGTACACAAGAATATTATTCTAGGGTTTTGCGAAAAGCGTGACATATTCGAGGTATGAATGCACTTTTAACCCGAATAAATTCGAGGAATGTAGTGTTAGATGTTTCCTCTATCTGCAGTCATTTGAAGCCCTGGTTTTGAAGTGAACCTCGAAGGCAGGGAAGGAACAAGGAAGCAAAAGGAGACCAAATGCGTTATGCCAATATAGAAATAGTGTGTATAAGTGGAAAATAAAAGCACAGAAAGAAATTAAACGCGATATATATTCTATAACAAAAAAATCGACCCACCAAGAAGGATTGCTTTGAAATCTCGTATGCATAAATGTTTTGAGCAAATATGCAAATGATTAAAATTTGGTGTCCAATAAATGAATAGTACGATCTCCAGCGCATCGGAACTGCACATCCAGCAGATGTATATAAGGAGTTGTTCTTGAACTGTTGTTAAAAATTTCTGTTGCAATGTGATTTAGGATACCTTTCAACGACTGAAAAAAATGCGTCGCCGCAGGATTCGAGCTCATTACGAGCCAGAGTTTGAAAGAGGTCGTACCATTGGATTGAAAGAGACAGGTTGAGCAAATCGGGGAATCGCTCCTCATATGAGTCGAAGCGATGCGGCCATTAGAAGATGCTGGCAAGAATAGGTGGGCAATGGCAGATTTCAGCGTCATGATGGTAGCTGTCTATCTAAGGCCACAAAAGATCGGGAGGACAGAGTGATTGTCAGATCAGTTGTCACAGTGCCTGATTCATCGTTATCAACCATGAGTCGTGAGACCCGCACAGGAGGGTCCGCCATGACCATTGCCGGACGGCTAATAGAGTTGAATCTACGCTCGTACTGACCGTTACGCCACTTGCCACTCATGCTTTCACACTGTCGAGCCAGATTACAGTGGTGCTTGGCTCGATCAAGTTGGAATGATGCTGACTGGGGACGTATAGTATTTAGTGACGAATCTCCAACCAACTTGTCGTGGCGATCATCTAAGATGTGTCTAGAGACCACCATAGCAGCGTGCCGATCCTGCTTTCTTTATTCCACGCCACACAGGCCCTCGACCTGAAGTTATAGTTTGGGGTACCATTTTGCTTGATGGCCGAAGGCCATCAAGCAAAATGGTAAAATCGTGCTTAAAATTTTTGGTATAATCGTGCTTAATTTTTGGTATAATCGTGCAAAATGGTATAATCGTGCTTAAAATTTTTGTTTTTGTTGTGTCATCTGAAAATTCTAAATGAGGTACGTCTTAGAGGCATCAGTAATATTAATTATTAATTGAATTTTTTTGTTGTGCCCAGGTTTAAAACCGGGTATTAAAATTTTGTTTTTCTCTTCTCAAATTCTGAATTTTAAAATCTATGTGCTTATGACAAATTAACTTTGACAATGATTGATAACAGTGACAATTTTCTTTTCGGTACTTATTTCACAAAAATTCCTAACACTTCATTCGTAATTAGAAACCTCTTGCTAAACATGGTTACAAAAAACCAGTAAATTGTCCTGTTAAACAAATTAGTTTTAATCGAATAAAAAAATGCATATAAAATATTATAATTCATCCAATTATTTTTCGACATCTTTTGACATATTTATAATTCTCTCTGTCTATTATAAAATCTTGAAAAGAAACAAGATAAAGTTAAAACATATATATGTTGACATTTCATTTCATTTTTCAAAACTTATTTCCGTATGTATATATATATATATTAGAATCCAAATAATGTAAATGAATAAAATTAGCTTTCGTTAATAGTCTTTTCGCACAAAGAGAACAAAATTGATGATATATTAAGGCTTTTTAGCAAAAACAGTTTAATAATACTTCATGACAAAATAGGTAATAAAACGTCAATAGACAACAACAAAAACTATGATTTATTTGTGATAAACTATAAAAGCAATATGCTGTAGAACCAATAAAAAAAAGAAACCAGAAAGAAATGATGAATTTCAGTCAGGTTTTTAATACGTTTGGTTTTTTAAATATTAATACTAATAAAATAGGATAACCTTTACATTAAAATTTGCCTTTCGTGCTTTGTTTACCAGCAATTCGCCTTTGGTAAATTAATAAATGAAGAAATTAATATACAAAAGATCACCAAAAAATAATGATATGAAAAATGTAATAATTAATATTGTTGCGTGCGTACGGGTTCGTAATAGATTTTATACACAAGTCCGATAAAAGGTTAATAAAATTTATTCTTATCGCACGAAATATAACAAAACGCTGGAATTTTATTCAGAGATATTCGTACAATATCACAATATCCCGCAATATAATATAGTGTATAGTAGCTATACTTTAAACTACTCAAAACGTTAAAATACAACGCAATGCAACGTGAAAACTAATCCGATCTCACCGCAAATTCGCTACAATCAACAACAGCTTACTAAAGAACAACTGAACCGAGATGTCTCTTTCCGGCTTTTTAATCTGTCTCGAGAAAGTTTTTGTAATTTCTGTTTTCTCGAGATTTCTGGAAAGCAAAAAAAGCAGAATTACGGTTACAGCTAACACAGTAGTCAATTACATTAATTCAATTTAAACATAAATTACGAAATATCTATTTATTAAATGTTAAACACGCGTTCTCCTGTTTTTTTACTTTCCTGGCGTAGCTTTCACTTAAAATATGTCTCGCGTAGCTAGTACTTCAAAATGAAAGGAGGTCTATATATATATATAATTGGCATTTGTAAAATAGATAAATATATATATATATATATATATATATATACATACTTATTTTCAAATGCCAATTATTAGCGCTTTAAGCCATTAGTTTACGGGCTCTCCAGTACTTTTTAACAATGTCCTCATACCGAGAAAGTGCAATACAATTATTTAAATGTTCAAAAATCATAGGCTGATTGGAGTCACACAAAATACAGTTTGGGGAATCCATCACTAAAATTCTGTAGAGGTGATCTCGCAAACAGTCATCTCCGGTAAGACGTCTAAATAGAGCTACCGCTGTCTTTCTTGGAAAACCGGGAATTAAAGTTGTCTTTTTCCCCAGAATCCTCCAACTCTTATCTATAGCGCGTTGAATCATATCCTGCTTAAGAATTTTTTTAAGAGTCAGGTTAACAAACAATTTAGTCGTATGAAATGAAAGCCGTCGATTAATGCGTTGCATTATGAAAGTTCTTTTCTTAGCCAAAGTATCAGTTTTTTTCATTCTTCATTATTCCACAGTGGGTTGGAATCGACTGGAAAAAAATTCTGTGCGCCATTGCCTTAAGCAAAGACCTACAGTCTAAGATTCTTTCGAAACTATTTTCATTATTCAGAAGAGCTTGAAGCACACTTTGGAATCTGACAATATGACTGCCTTTACAAAAGAATGGCTAGGAATCGACAGTTGTTGAATAGCCACAGCAATAGCTTCGATTTCACCATCAAAGGCAGTAGTAAGAGGTCCCATTGGTAAGTAGAAACTGAAAAGCTCGCTACAGATACCTGCTCCAGCACCGCGCATTCTCTCCAACACAGACCCGTCAGTGGAAACATGCAACCACTCATTTTGAAATAGCGAACCCTAATAGTTTACCTTGCAATAGATCTTAATTGTGAATTGCTCATTTCGTTTTTAACAAATCTTTCAATAAGATCAAGAATTCTATTTAAATTCAAAAAGTCCAAGGGACAGTGGGGAGGAGGTAAAATTAAGTAATCTCGGCTCAACTCCAAAGCATCAGATTCTCTTTGAGCAGCATGTATAAAGCCAATTTTAGTTTTAAGATTCCTAAAAGTTTCCTTATTAGAGTTTGTCAGGACTTAGTGTTCTGTGCATCCTTTTTGGAAACATGGTAAATTCTGTAAAGGGTTCTTAACCTCAGGTATTCAGTCCTGAACTGGAACAGGGAGCGGAAGGTACGCTATGTTCTGATGTAACTGCTGGGCTGGATAATAACTGCACGTGAAGGGATTTGAAATCCTCTTTTATTCATTCACTATTAATTTACAAACTTCCCAATTCGGGATAGATACAGAAAGTAAAAGACCACACTTGGGTCGAACTTAACAATCAAATAATTTTAAAACTAAACCTAAAATAGAAATTAAATCAACTTTGCTTCGCAGAGCACTTCGCGGAGATTGGCCTCTACCGAAAAGGGTGCGTAGCAAGCTATACTAAATACTAACGCACTTCAAATTGTTTTACAATGCAATCACGTAGTAAGCACTATGGCTTATAAATTTAAACTGCTAGCTGGTCAGGCGAACGTTGAGCGGCGTGACCGTGATCTGAGTCTAAGCTCTCACACACCGAGAGGTTTCTACCCCTCAGGCTTAAATAGCACTTGGCTGTACTTCAAAATTAGCATAAGCTGAAACCGCGCGCTTCTTCTGACAGGAAGTTGAAACAGAGAGGAGATAGAAAAGATTTAAATTAAAATAAAACTTGGTTAGTTTAACTAAAACCTTACAAGTTCCTCCAAAAAGGGTTGTCGGGCAAACGTACCAGCTTCTGGTATAATAGGAATGCTTTTCTTTTAATACAATTATGAGCAGGTTCCAAACGGTTAAAAGCTGCATTGCAAGAACAGGAGTACATCTCACTGCCCCATTGATTATGCGTAACGCTTGGTTCTGGAAGACTTCGAGGATCTGGACTACATTCTCCGGAGCCGTGATGAACATCTCGCTACCATGACCAATAATTGGTTGAATGTATAATTTGTAAGTAGTCGCCAATGTCTCTCTGTCACAATCCTACCTTGACCCAGCCAAACGTTTTAAGACAGAAAGTCTTCTTAAAGCTTAATTTTTCAAATGTTCTGCATGTTTCCTCTAGTTTAAGAGTGGATCGATGATGCAACCCAAATATTTTGTCGAATCGTTATGTTGAACATCTACACTCCTATATGTCAACTTCGGTGTAAAGGTCTGTCTGTTCAGAGCGAAGAACTGGCACGTGCTCGTTTTCCGATTTACTCTCATACCATTCTTTTGACACCAATATTCCAGCTCTTTCAGAGCACCATTAAGAGTTTCATTTAAACCGTCGTGTTTCTTTTTAGAAGCACGCTCCAGATAACCAAATCGTCGGCAAAAAGGCAGAATCCACACACGGGGCCAGAGTCTTCGGTAAATCGTTAATAAAACCATTAAAAGAATTGGGCTGATCACTGTTCCCTGTGAGAGGCCAGTTTCAGTTTGTTTAAATTTAGAAACGTTACAGCCTTATCTAACAGCAGAAAAACGCTGTAATAAGAAATTTTTAATCCATAAAAACATCCTGCTATTTATTTCCAAGTTTTGTAATTTCTAAATAGCACGTAGTCTCCATACTTTATCATAAGCTGATTTAAAGTTTATGAAAGTTGCCAGGACAGACAAGCGATTGTCTAAAGAAATGGCTTGACTAACATAAGACATCTGCTGGAAAGCTGGAGGAATGCAGTGGAATGATATTGTCTGAATCCAGCTTGTTTAGGAGACAAGAGACTGTTATTCTCCAGAAACAAAGTTAGTTTAGAGACTATCATCTTTTCCATAATCTTCGCCAAAACACTAGTCAGTGCAATAGGTCGATAGCTTTTATATTATCTGCAGGTTTATCCTTTTTCAAAATAAGGATACTAATGGCTTTTTTGCACATGGGGGGGTACATAAGAGTTCCAACTATGATAAAACAATAGATAGAAGGAACATTTCCTAGGTTTTTAATAAACTTTGGATGTATATTACCTGGGCCTGGACTTTTTCCAATCTTTAGGAAATTAATAGTTTCTTCTAATTCTAAAATGTCAAAATCTGTATTAAAAATTTCTTGTCCAAATTGGCGAAATCTCATGGGAGTCCTTAATCAATTTCTTCATCGGCTTTTGATCTCTTTTGTCAAATTTAAACCTTTCCTTTAAATATTATTGGTACTCTTGAGGAAAGGGGGTCATCACGTTTTAATTTATTTACAAATTTAAAAACTTTGGCACCTCTTTACGGTAGTCAATATTATTTATAAAAATATTAAAACCCTTACGCTTTGCTAAATTAATTTCTTTATGGAGAAATGCGATACTCCTTCTCCAGTTTCTGACTCCGGGTTGTTAGAATTTCTAACTTTAGTACGGGCCTGAACGGATTATTCCCTTAACAGAGTAAGTTGATGATTCCGGAAGGGTTTGTAGTTGTGTTGTTTACTTCTAGGTAGGTATCCGACGCTTAGCCACTGTTTAAATGGTCTTGCAAAAATACGATAAGGAGGAATCTACATTTGTTTCCTATGTTTTGTTCGTTTAGTAAAAAGAACCTCCAATTCATCTCGGTAAGCCTTCCAACTGGTCTTCCTAAAATTCTCCCTGTTCTTAAAATAATACTCTTGTTTAGACATTCTTCCCTTAATTCGGAATGAGGTAACAATAATGCGATGGCCAGAGCCAGGATCATAAATTATTTCTCTCTTCGCGTCATCTGCTAAGTCGCCTGAAGCCAAAGTTAAATCAGGGTTAGTACTGTTTCCATTATAGTGAAGGTAAGTAGGAGTATCAGTATTTCTATAGATCAGTTCTAGTATTGGAACCCAAGAGGTCCTCCATACCTCTTCCTGCACTGTTTGCGTCTCTATAATTCTAGCGTAAACTATGTGCATTTAGATCTCCACATAAAATTGTTTTATTAGAAAATGGAATGTTATCAAAATTCAACCGAGAGTTGCCTGGTGGGCTGTAACATTTAAAATTTTTAAAATGGTTCTGATAAATCCGAACATCGATTCGTACCATCTCAGCTCCACTATCGGATGAAAGGTTGCTAATAATTTCAAACGTAGAAGTTAAAGTGTTCTTAATGCCAACTAAAATACCACTAGCATTACGCCTAGTTTTAGATAATAGTTTCAAGTAAAAACCTAGGAATTTGTATTTATTTAAATCACTATATTCAAGATTTCCTTCGACTATCATGAAAACATCAATGTCATGTGAACCCAAGATAGTCTGGAATTGTGTTCATTTTTCCAGAGAAATTCCACCGGTACTCCATTGGTGAATTCTCAATCGTTGAATGTCCTTAGAAGGACAATTTGCATTACTTTTTGAAGTCATCATCAAAACGAAGAGAGCGGCAAAGCTGTAGCAGATTTAGCATTATCCAGGATGCACCACGAGGAGGCTTGCTACGTTATACCCACTATATATATATATATATATATACTATATATATTCTTTCATAATTCGTGGCTTTAAATTGAATTTCTGTTCCTTGGAGATAGTACATGGAAAGTTTTCTTATTATAAGTTATTATAAATTATTGGTTTTCGACAAATTTGTTGCGTGCATACGGTTTTGTAATAGACTGAGCGCACAAGTCCGATAAAAAAGTTAATAAAATTTATTCTTATCACGAGAAATATAACAAGATGGAATTTTCCTCACTGATATTCGTGCAATATCACAAATCACGCAATGTTATTAGTAGATATACTTTAAACTACTAAAACGTTAAATACAACGCGATCCACCGCGTAGAGAAAGCGAATCCGATCAACAAAAAATTACAGCAGCTAAGTAAACAACAACAGCTCACTAAAACAACTGAGCTGAGATTCCAGATTCCGCTGTATGCTGGGAATGACATGCAATATGCATGTTTTTATTCGACTGTCGTAAGTTAGGTGTCATTGGAGACGCTTGAGGTAGAATAAATGCTGGATCTGGGACAGTATAGGTGGGTGAAGGGGCGTGACCATTATCACGTGTACTGGATTCAGCATCGGATTAGTCCTTAGAGATTACAGCTGGAAAGTATTTAAAATACAATATTTAACTCAGAAGTGCAATATGAAATTAGAATTATATACAGAAGCTTTCGCATGTTTGTCTTTGATGTAAATGATAACAAATGCAGTCATTGGAAACGGTGACAGTGACTGAAAAAATAAGGAAGTTATCGGAGTCTCTGGTCACTTCACCAGTTTCACGAGTAAAAAGTTAACGTTGCATAGGTTCGTAAAAAATTCCATAACAGTTTGCATACATGCATAACAGTAAATTCCATGAGTAGCAAGAAGTGCTTAAGCATAAAATAGTCAAAGTTTGCCACAAAATCACTTCAGTATAAAAAATGCACAAATAATTAAGTTTGTCAACTAGGGTTCAGTAGTCATGTACGTCACGTGGTTCAGTATAGTTAAGCACAATCTTAGTATTAAATCAATCAACCTTAGTATCAAAGTTAAAATACATACAATTATTTGCAATGAATAAAAAGTGGTAAAACGTAATAGTAATATCTATATGTTGTTATATCAATGTGATTGTTCGTAAAAGATTGAATGCACAATTCCGATTAAAGGATAAATAAAATTTATTCTTATCTCAATAAATATAACAAAACGCTGAAATTTTCCTCAGAGATATTCCTACAATATCACAATATCGCGCAATGTAATCAGTAGCTATCCTATAAACTACTAAAAGAAAAGTTAGAATATAATGCGATGCAAAGAGAAAGCTAATCCGATCTCACCGAGAATTAGCTACAATCAACAACAACAACTGAACTGAGATGTTTCTCTCCGGCATTTTAAAGCTTTTTAATCGGTCACGAGAAAGTTCTGGTAATGTCTATTTTCTCGAGATTTCTGGAAAGCAAAAGAGCAAAATTACGGTTACAGCTAAAACAGCAGTCAATTACATTTATTCAATTTAAATATAAATTACAAGATATCTATTTATTAAATGTTAAATGCGCGTGCTCCTGTGTTTTTTACTTTCCCGGGATAGCTTTCTCTTAAAATATGTCTCCTGTTGCATTGCAACGGGATATAAAATAATTTTAATTATAATGCTACTAAAAGTAGCTAACTGAATACAAAATCCCTAGCAATATATATATAAATTATGTCTTGCATTCTTAAGTAGCATAAACTAACTAGACGTTAACAGACTGTGTATGGACTGTGTATGGATTGTGGACAGTTAACAGACTGTGTATGGAAGTCCAGAGAAAGGTGTAAAGAACCCTTTATTATTTCAATTATGATTCACGGACGGCACCGACTTGTTCTTACAAAAGACAAAACTTTTGGCTTAATTCGAAAGGTAATGAGTAACTTAAAATTAAACAGAATTAAGTTAGCCTAACAGCTTTTCACAGGTTACTTAACTCGCAGGCTCTGACTCGTAAAAGTAGGCATAAAAAAATCTAATGGCAAGAAGTGCCCCACTCCACAGAAATCTAATCATTAATAAAATAAAGATAGCAATGTGTCCTTCACGCAGGCAAAACATGTTCTAAATTCAGCTTCCAAACCTTCCCTTACGTAGTAGCTTCTTTCTACCTCATTTGAATAAAGAGAGCTATCTCACTTACATTCTGACAAGAAAGCTTGGGTTGAAAGCAAGACCCATAGGACAGGTTGATTGAAAATAAAATTAACTGTAAGTAAATTAAATAAATCCCACAATATAATGCAAAATAAAATAAACATTTCAAATTTCTCATATATTCAATTCGGAATAAATCGCATGCAAAAACCAAAAAACCGGAAAAACAGTACCAAACGGCAAGAAATAGAGGAGAGAAATCTGCCGAAACGAAAAACGAAATATGATACTTATATATTTCGCTATAACATCATCAAGGGATTTGGTGCAATAAAACTGTCTGCTCTGAACCGATAAAGATAAAAATTAAAGTTTAAAAATAGTCTCACGAAAACAAAAATGTACAAGTAATATGTGCCTTTGTTAGTAGGGGTTAGACTACTAAAGACACATTATTTTCGCTATTTTTCTAATCGCTAATTATTCTTTTAAATTTTAAACTTTAATTTGTGTGATTGTCGATTGAGAAAAAGACTCATTTATTTATTTCTTAACACTAACCCCCTAATGACGATGCTGCGGCATATATAAATTTCATTTTTCATTTTTGGTTTTGGCGAATTTTGTCTTCCCCCATTTCTTTCAGTTTGCTACTCTGTTTATGATTTTTCGGTTTTTGCATCCGATTATTCCGAATCGAATATGTGATGAATTTCTATTTTTGATTTTTTAGATTATTTTGCCTTATTACCACCACTTGTTTCTGTTATCAGCACACAACAGGATTCAGTTTTGAGATGTATTTTACTTTGTATTCATTCATTATATATAGAGAGAGAGAGAAAGAGAGAGAAAGCAATATGCAATTGACATGAATATATAAATAATTAATAGATCTTACCAAAGTTCGATAAATTTAAATTAAATATAACAAAACATTTTTTTATTTTACAATTTAAATGCAACAATGCGTGTGGCAATAACTTATTTTTTGTTAATTTCTTTAACTTAATCTTGTTAAATTGGATGTCGTAATCTTTATTAATTATATTGTTGCGTCCTACGCTTTCGTGGATTTGGAGTGATTGACGTCAACACTTGACGAAGAATCAAAACATAATGTATTCACCAGTATTTCACAGGAGAGTTCCAAAGTCCCGTTTACAATCGTCGATATACTACGATAAACGAGCTGAAAGAAGCAGCAGTACAGCCTTCCGGCTGTCTGGCTATAACGGTGAAGACAGCTTCGCGGCAAAACATTAAATACAGCTCCGATTGGGTCGATCGCTCTCGGAGCTCAGCACAATGAAGATACTCTTCACGATAAAACTCGCGGTACACTGCTACTCCGCGTACAGGCAGGGTTTATATAGCTTCTGACCTGCCTTCGCAAACATTCTGGGGTAAACCGCTAAGAATTCTTTCTAGAATGTTCTCGCTCCGTCTATGGCATATCTCCAAAAGGGCAATTTCGCGCCAAATCTGGCAATCATGCCTCTCTTTGTCCTTTTCTGGCAACCCTAAACCCGTTTTGCGAGGAAGCTATCATACCGCAGCTTGACATTTCGTAACGTTATTATTATATGCGAATTCTCTCGGTCTATCGCTTACTGGAGCGCTAATTTTGAGATCATCCTATTAATTCTTATTATTATAAGACAGATATATATAAATATAGATGAAGGTATTATACCATCCATACTATTAAAATCTCTGAGCTTCTGTCTATTTGTTTCTTTGTTTGTTTGTGGACTGAAAGCCATTTCGACTATTCTCATGTTCGTATGACTGAGCCGGGATATTAATTATTAACTTTGAAAATGCTAATTTTCGCATTCTTTTTTTCCGAGTGGCAATAGTTGCGCCTTAGACATAAAAATGCTTTATTTCGAAAAGTGTTGCCACTGTGCGCTTTCAAATCCTAGAGTTTGTTAATAATATTTTGCAAGTTTTACAAAATATGACATAAAATTAGCATTGCCAAATATTAAACATATTATTATACATGGTCATATATTCTGATGTTGAAGAAAAACCACTATTTCATAACACGTCATTATGTGTGTTGAAAAGGCTTCGTTAATGTCAGCCATATTAAATAAATAGCTGCTGTTGATAACTTTTTTTTTGTTTGAGGTTAGGATAACTGACACGATACATTATTGCCACATTAATTCTTTTATTGATATTGAAACAAAATTGTTATATTGCATTAAATTTAAATCACGACGTCATACGTATTAACCTGAAGTGTCAAATGTTTTTTTTTTTTCTGGTTTGGCAAGAAAAATTATTTAGGAATGGGTTGTTACTTGGAAAGAATGAACTCATTTCATCCATACTGAAATGTTTATAAAAAATTTCATCATTTCATCATATTCAATCAATCAACATTATAAAAAATTCCGCATTCCTGGCGAGCTTGTCCGTTAAGTAATAGATTTATAACACGAGAAAGAAAATTATTAGGGCGCATAAAACGATGAAGAAAGCTTATACACAAAGCGAATGCAGACTTATAATTCCAAATTTAAAATACTTTAAATAGGGAAAATACTTATATTATGGAACTTTAAATTTTAAATATTAAATTGTGTTATACTTCCGAAATCTAACTTTTTGTACGATCCCCAGGGCACGTCGTTATATTTTGTAAGCATTTATAGTCATTCTGTTTAAAAAAGAAAATTAAAGATTTGACTGTTGTACGCAAAAAATTTAAACAAGATATCTAATTTTAATATTTGAGATCTTGTTTCCTGGAAATTCAGGAATCGTACACAAATCGAAAAAAATAATATTTAAATTTGTTCGTAATTAAAAAGTAAATATCACTTTAGTGAAATTAATTATCTCGGTCTGTGTTGTTGATACACTGAGCTAACAAGTACTGCTGTGTACACCAGTCATAAATTAAAAAATGTTACACATTATAAGTTCGCAGAATAATATCATGGGATGATAAAAAAGTAGGAAAAAATCAGCCCTAAATAAATATAATTTATTTTTTAACACAGCCCCCCCCCAAATAGTGGAATTTGTTTTTCGAGCTAATTTCAGTTCTTCGTGTTCCACAAAGTAAACTACTAGGCTTAAGTAGCCAATAAAAGTAACCATAAGTAAATTATAGCGCTAACAAAATAAAGCAAATGTGCAATAGCACCGTAAAGGAGAAAAAATCATTAAAAAACAATAAATAAATAATAATAATAAAAAAGAAAGAAAAATCTGAAAGGTTTCAGATTTTAAATTACGTCCAAAGGGCGTTTTTTTAACATTTTCTGTGTTATTTTTATTTATTAAATATCGTGTTCTTCTCACTTAAAATTCAGTTCAAGAGCAATATCGCAAAATAAATTTAAGCTGAGCATATCTTTAGAATTTCCGATACACAGTCTCACGCACTGGAGATAAACTAATTTTTCTCTACAACGTTGCCATTGCTCGCTTTGAAATCCTCGAGTTTGTTAATAAAAAATTCGTTAAGTTTTACAAAATATGAAATCAATAATAAAACAAATTCCAAATTTCAAATTTGGGCTTCCAGATGCCCATATTCGCAGGAGGATTATGTCATTTAAAATTCGATGGCTCTGTTGTTTTATCACAATGCGAGAAACATACATACATTTATGCAAATTCCCCGATATTTAATTTCTTCAAATATAATACAGAGTGATAATATTTGTTTGCAACAGTTTGAAAAGTGAAACGGACATTCAGACTGATTCTATGCAAAATCGCAAAACGAAAACAATAGTCCCTCAGGGACAGAGCCCCTTTGGATTAATAAATAAAGAATAAGAAAAATAAAATCAAAACAAAAAGTAATGAAATGAACTCAATAATCTAAATTCAGAAAGAAATTTCGAAAATCATAAATTGTCTCGTTAGTCCGGAAAAGTTCAGAAAAAACTAGTAGCTAAGATACAGATAGGTGCTTCGAAGTTGTCTGAAGTATCGTCCTCTGCTAGACATGATGAATGCAGTCTAGAAGGATATACTTATATTTTCATCGGCCCTACTGCAGCTGACCTTGAAGCAAGTCCATATCGCTTTCAATAACTCTTAAAATTACCACGCCCAGTCAAAAATTGAATTACTTTAAAATCTGTTAAAAATTGGGCAACTTTTATACTGTGAGAAAAAGTACGAAAGAAAATTCTGGTCGATTGTGATTTTGGTAGCTACAGATATTCTCTGTTCCAAATACAAATAGCATCATTTCTATAAAAGCACATGAGGAACAGGAACACTGAGATTTAAATCAATGTGATGTTTTGTGGCTAGCTTTGTCTTGCAGTCTTAATAATAACCTGAATTTCAACAGCAAGTTTCTCTGAAATACTAATTTTCTGGAATAATTCTAGAGAAAAGAGAGACTGAAAGACCCAGACTGAACCCAAACTTTGAAATTAATTACCGTCGGTCGATTTTTGTAAGGCAAACTTAAACTCTGTGTTTAATTTTTAAAAAAATTATAAGAAACTTTTACTGATTTACTACGTGGATCGGAAATCGAATAGAAAGTTAAACTTTTCAGTTTTTACAAAATGCGCTTTTTTAATGCCATAAAATGACTTTAAAACTGCACCATTTAAAACGTTTCTGTGATAGAAATACACGTTTACAGCTAATGGTTGCGAAAATAAAGGTCTTGTCAACATGTTTATGGACATGCTGTTTAGTGACCCCCAAAAAAGTTATCTTAAGGTTTCAGATTTTTTTTCCTCCATTCGTATTTTCCCTGTGTAATAATTCAGCTTTCCGTCAGACATCCGTCGAATCCATATGATATTTTAAATATTTACATTTAAGTCAGCAATTAATTGCTTCCACTCACAGCACTACGAAACATCTTCTAAATATTTTGCAAATTCTTTTCGCTTCCTTTCTGAATAAATGCGTTATCGAAGCATTAATGCATTTACTGCTGAACTTCCTTAATGAGATAGTTGTGTCTCGAAATCTCAAGACTTTTAAATTATTGCTTCACAATCCTCCAAATTTTGCCGACTAAAGCTTTGAATTCTCAGCAACGGAAAGTTCATCAACAAAGTGAGACTAAAATGTAGCTTTTGTCTATTCTTTCAACAATTTTGGATGAGAAGAAAAGTAATGCTAACTTTGCTTAGACTTTCTTAGACGGAAGCAAGTTACTATTAATTACTAAAGCAAGTTACTCTTAATAAATCCCTTTACCTGGAAACGTGCAGAATAAATTTACTCTTAAGTAAGAAATGACCGTTTCTGGAGTATTCATCTAAATATTTAGCCCAGATTTGTGCTCAATAATATTCAGGGTTTAATACAGCCAACGATTTAATAATATAAACTACGTTAAGGCATTCATGTGCGAGTTTTTTGCGAGATGGGTTGTGTTGGGTGTCTGGAGATTAAAGATAAAGCTTTTACTCTTTTTAAATTCTGCTAGTTGTTTAAATTCTTATTCCAAATCTACCATTATTTCCATTTCTGTAGCAATTAATCTATATTTTAAAATTCAGATTAAAGTGCATCATATTCTTGTGTTGAATTTTATTACTTTTTGTCATATTCTTTTGCTGAATTTTATTTAGTTTATGCATGGAGTTTCATCGCAGGTGGAATTTTGACGTCGATTTTTAACCTACTTGATAAGCTATTGAGTTCAAAATTTGTACACACACTGTTTGTCGGTGACATCGCAACGCGGTGAAAATATTTTTTTAAAATTCGATTCATATTGTAGGGTTTATATTTATTTTAACTAACATTTATTTGAAGTTAAGTCATCTTTCCTGTTTAGCCTTCATTTTCTCCTAGAAATGCCCGTGCTAGAGTATGTAAATTGTAGAAGCACGCGCAGTTTATTCAAATTTTAGCAGAAGCTAGTTGAATTAAATAGGAAAGAAAACAAGATTGTGAGAGACTTGCTTTGAAGTTACGCTAGTGAGATTCCACGGTAGAATTTAGATCGGTGCGTGTCGGCTTGTGTGCCTAGTTTTGCAGAAGTGCTAATTTTCAACTGTTTAATCAGTAATCTTGCTGAACCTCAGCGGTAATTAAAAACGCGGTTAGTTTAGGATCTCAGAGCCTCGTCCGTAGTGTTTTGATATTTGTTTATCTAATCATTACTTTCAGTTTTACATTTTGTTTGAGATGCACCGCCGGGTTGGCGCAGTTTGTGAGCGTCAAGTAGACGCCTTTGTCATTTTAAAGATAAAATAAAAAAGGGGCTTCAACCCCTTCTCACGTTTCTGTGTAAATTCACACATAGTATCAATCACTACCCCAGTTTCTGACAAGTTGGGCCAGCGACAGCCTAGAATATTTTTTTAGTTTTTTCAACAACTCTTCGCAAATACCTTTGTTTAATGAAAAAATTAAGCATATCAAAATTTTATGCTTTGCACCATCGATTAAAGCGGGAAAATGTCTTTTCATTGAAACTTGTATGAAAACTGTAGCTTAATTTCTGAATTTTTGATGAATTGTTTTAAAATTACTCGATTTTTAGACCATATTACGTTCATGATTTTAAAATTCCAGTAACTAAAAATTCATCGAATATAAGTTTTGAAATTTTCACATATTATAAAACCAACTTTTTAAGCTTTTTTTAGTAAAAAAAAAAAGAAGGAAAGCTAAAAAATACTGAATGAGCAATTTTCTGCATTTTTTTAATGAGTTGCATCTGAAACAGATGAAGGAAAAGCTTTTTAGTTTACCATCTTGCCGCAGATGAACTGGTGATAGTTTTCTTTTCATTTTAGCTTGAAGTAAAATTCAGATTAAAGTACATCATATTCTTTTGCTGAATTTTATTTATTTTATGCATGGAGTTTCATCATAGGTGGAATTTTGTTGTCGATTTTTAACCTACTTGATAAGCTATTGAGTTCAAAATCTGTACACACACTGTTTGCCGATGACAAGGCAACGCGGTGAAACTGTTCGTGTAGGATTTATTACATTGTTATTACATCCAGTTTCCGAAACTGAATACTCAAACCAATTTCTTCATGATCTGAACAGAGTTCATATTTTTCTTTTTTTCATAATTTTCCTATAATTTATTGCTCGAGTTTTAATAATGATTAAACATTTCGTCATTGTTAATGTGCAATTGAGACTAAAAAATACAAAACAAAATTTAATAAAAAACGTTTTTTATATAATAACCTTATAATATTTAAAATGCATATCATAATTAACGCACTAAAAATAAAAAAAAATCATTATATAGTTCAATAGAAGCAATATATTAAATAATTCTCTTGTACTGTTTTTGTTGTTCTCACTACTCTCATTTGTCTGATGTAATCAAAACAAGTCCACGAATTATTATAGTGACAAAGAGTATAAGACTGCGTCTGTCGTTGGCCACAGCCTTGAGCACCATACAGGTGGCAGTCCTACTTTATGCTCGATTCCGCTCCAGTCTTGAAGGAGAGCACTCGGAGGGGCTGATCTGAGAGTCCACCATCCCTCCTCCTCTCCTGCCAACCTCTCGAGAGGACTTTCAGAACGTCTCATATTTTGAGTGCCCTCAAGCCGTACAGACATTATCTATTTACAAACATTAATGCCCTCTTTGGGATTTGAACCTGCGCCCTTCGGTACGACAGTTAGCGTCGCTAAACACTTTCCCGCCTGAGCAGCTTAAATACTTCTATTTACAGAATAATAGATCTACAATTTTATATCCCGAATAATAAAAGCGTAGGTCGCCTAGATAACGAAATTTCTTGACTTACTTTCATTGTTAAATGTATAAGCCATTATCGTTTTTAATCTATCATAGGCGGCCCAAGCTTTAATTATTCGCAATGTAAAATTATACATGTATTCTGTAAATAGAGTTATTTAATCTATTTTTAATCTATTATTCTCATTTAGCTAATGATAAATAATTTTTCTCATTTTAGCGCATAAATTGTGATATCCATTTTAAATAAAAGCTTATTGCGTTAAAACTTTTTAATTTATATAATACATAGGAATGACCTTGTTTGCAACATTTTGGAAAATAAAATATTATGTTTATAAATCATTCTACTATTTGAAATATATTTTCTTTCATTTGCCGAATAGTCGCACATAAAGGTGTAAAGACATTGTGTTATTCGAAGCAGGAGAAGAGAAAACTGAGCAGTTACTTCGCTGAGACTCGAACTGCGGACCTCTCCAATACGCGCCGAGCGTGCTGACCATTACTTCACGAAGGAGTGTTAGGAAGGCGGGAGAAATACCTTATAAAGAAAGATTCTTACAGATGTTTTTTCAATTAGCTTTTTCCCCCAAAGTTATAATAATGAAGTATTATTTTTTAGAACTCTTATATTCCATGTAATTTGTTTCGCAAAGTGCTTGTATATAATATAGTTATTTAGTAAACACATAGTGAGTCACAGTGCACAGTAGTACGTAACTCTGATACCACTATATTCGGTGACCGTGTGTTCTGATACCACTATATTCGGTAACCATGTATTCTGATACCACTATATTCGGTAACCATGTGTTCTGATACCACTGTATTCGGTAACCATGTGTTCTGATACCGCTATATTCGGTAACCATGTATTCTGATACCACTATATTCGGTAACCATGTATTCTGATACCACTATATTCTTAAATAAATTCGAATAATTTGACAAAAAGCAAATATTCACTTAAAATAATATGATAAGCAAAAAAAAATTACTATTGCATTTTGTCATTGGTTATTATTAAGACTGCAATATCGTTTCAGAGTCCCTTTGTCAAGTGCTAATTTTAACTTACATGTACCGGCAAATAGTGTTTGGATAAACAAGAAAATAGTAAGCCGAAGCCCATTCATTATATCTTATCAACATTCTATGAATATAATTTGTCATCTGTTTTCTTACGTTTCTGAAAAAATATGTAAAATAATTGCTCTAATACATTTTATTTTCAGGTACATTATATGCATCTTTTTTCAGGAATTTTGTTAATTAATTTTCAACTATTTCTTGAAGCTTTTAAATTTAAATTCTTTCTTTTACAGCTTAAATCCTTACTTTTGGTAGGTTTTGAAGCTTTTAAAGAAATTTTAATTGTTCATTTTACAGCTTTAATCCTTCCCTTTGGTAGATCGCCTAAAAAATATTATATGATTTATATAGATTACTACTCTTTAGCCTATTTGATAAATTTTCGTCACATAATTTTCTTTTCTATTTACTTTGTTCCGAAATTAAATTCACTTGAAATCTAGATGTATAAAAAGAATGATTCAAGTTATTGCATAGCTTGAAAGTTAAATTATGCATTAGTAGAAAGATTCTTTAAATCCTTTCCTCCGTTTCTTCATACTTAAGTTTTTAAGAAGAATAAAAAGAAACAATGATAATTTGAAAAAAGTTCTTAAACGAAATATATTAAGGAATAGAGCAAAATTATGTAAAATAACTAACTAGAGCATGAAACCGCATTCAAGTAAACTGATAAAATATTTGCTCCAGATTTTTCCACAAAATAGACTTACTTATTTTTCTTTTTCTTTGTAAAGACCAAACGTAAACAAAATAGCTTCAGAAATCAGACGCATTTGAATAACCCAAACTAAGTTTGAATTTTGAACAACATATCCTACAGATCGGCAATGCAAATGCGATTCAAAATTGATCAATATTCAAGTTCTTATTCCAGAGAATCACAAAGCGGCCAAGTGAGACATGTTTCTGAAGAGTGAGAATTCACGGTGAAGTATTTTGCGCCTTTCTGTTTTAAGTGCAGCAATGTTTTCCTTTATTATATTTCTCGCAAAATTATTCAACGTTTTTTTCTCAAAGCTAAGATAAAGGAATTACTTAACATAAATGTCAAGATCTCCTTTTCTTTTTGAGGAATTTTCTTTCTCTTATAATAATTTTTACGGATAATTTTGCCATATATTATCATGTATTAAATGCATTAATTAACTTATTATGTATTTTGGAAGACTTTACACAAGCTTAATTATTTTATAAACTTTAGCATATGTTGTTTAAATTGGATTTATTCGTTCAGTTGTAAAAATATAAAATATTTGTTAGATAAATAAAAATATATAATTATTAGTTAGGATGTAATTCAATGAACAAAGTAAATTACACTTATCAGTTGCTTAGGTTGTAATTAGATAAACAAAACAATACATACTTACCAGTTGTTTTGGACGTATATCAGTTGCTTAGGATGAAATTAGATAAATAAAATAAATTATAATTCTCAATTTCTTAGGACGTAATATAGTCACTAAGTATTTAGGGTAGACGCTGTCATAAAACCATTTCAGGTAAACAATATACATGCTTAATATATTTGTCTAAAAATTTTTCCTAGAGATTTTTGAAAATCATTTTCATGACGTAATGAAGATAAAACACAGATGCCAGCTATCTGGACGATTTGTATTCATTAAATGTTTCTGCTAAAATAGTTTCATTGTATTTTAGAGTAAATAATACACTTTTAAATATTTCCTTAAAAATAACTTTTATTTAAAATAAATTTAGATATCTTAATGAAAGTAAAAAGAAGTTATTTAAATTTTAGATTGGTGCAACTAGTGTTCTAAAATACATTTCTCGCCATAGGTGCTAGAAAGATAATGTTCCCTCTCATTGGGATTGGTAACGTTGGTCGCATTGGTTGCCAGTTCTCGATAATAGAAAAACTGCGCTACTGAGGTCTAATAAATTTAATTTAATATATGCAAAAATTAAGTAATTCTTAAGAGATATCAACAATCAGTAAGTATTAAGAGATATCAACAATCAGTAAGTATTAAGAGATATCAATAACATAAATCAGCAACTGAATATCATTTCCTGTGGAGAAACCACGCAGTTGTCTCATGAGTTTTTTAAAGTTAAATGAAGTTATTAGTTTTCACGTTGAGAAGAATCTATGTTCGCTGCTGTTGCATTTTAGATTCTTTGACTATCATGACAAAGAGCGATATCAAGAGGATTTACGGAACCATTCGCTGATGATCATCTCTAACTGCTCCGGTGATAAACAAGACGCAGCCTGTTGACATTTTTAATAAAAATCGTAAAGTTAGGCTTTTTAGAATGTCAAGTTAGTGCATTGTTGAGAAAATTACTTCTGTTTTGTCAGGTTTTGTTTGATTTATTTAATTATGGCAAAGCACTCGAAGGATGCCTTCGGGGAGGACTTTCTAAGGGAAACTGGCTTGTATACACGTTACATATGAGGAAAACCATGAAAACATTCACGCAGCAAGCTCGTTCGCTGAGACTCGAAATCGCATCGAACTCTTCTAACATAACAATTACTACTATTTATTTCTTGGTATATTTTATAAAATTTTTAAATGTTTCATTGAATAACAAATTAACTTGTAACATTTTTTTTTTCAAAAAATGAGAATAAGCTGATAAACTTTTGTAGTTAAAATACGCATCATAATTTATTGATTCGTCAGTAAAAATCTTCAGACATCATTCCGTATTAAAAATATGTAGTTATTTCACTAAAATTTTAAAACATCATTTCATCATCATCACAAACATTTTAAAACAATATCAGAATTTTGTTGGTGCACTTTATAATCGGTATTAATAGGAATGTGTTCAGGTTTACTGCAAAAAGCGTTTTCAGCTGAAAGCTTTTTATATCATCCTCTTTTCTTTTTCCTCTGGAATATCCTTTATCTCTATCCTTTAAATGAATTAAAGATCACCACTCGAATACCTAGATGATGTATAACATAATGGAAATCCTCTACATATTCCAGATCTTCACTCTTCAGACCATCAGCTGCTTGATTCACTAAAGAGATCGATACATCTTGCGAGATAAGCTAACACAAAAATACAGCTCATAGAAAAATACTTCCTTCTTAGTGCTCTGAGATATCAATCTTCGTGATGATAAATTTGAAAACTGCACTAAGAACAATTATTTTGTTTAAATTTGTCTAGTAAATGTAATGCAGAAACATGCATATGATGGATCACAAATTCATTAATACAATGTACTCTCTGTTGTCCAGAAATCAATAAAGAGCAATCGAATGGTTTAAAATGAATTAAATCTGTTATTGTTAGATAAATGCACTAGTAAAGTTTTTGAAATGCTTAAATTTAAAATTTGTTTTAAAAACAATTATTAAAGCATATTTTAGCCCAAAAGAGAAGTTATTCTCGAATGAAATATTAGTCTCGAAAAGCCATTTTGCGTTACATCACTCAAAACAGTGTATTACTTTCAAATTGTTGCCATCAAACATGATCGTCCTGCATTATTTTTAAAGAAATTAAAGAACTGCATGTATGTATGTAGGATCATTACGAAAAAACGACGGTACCTAGAGCCACCCAATTTTGAATAACGTAGTCTTCCACTCGAGATCTGGAAGCCCGAATTTGAATTTCGATTTCTTTTATTATCTATTTCACATTTATGAAGTGTTAACGAATTTTGCATCAACAAACTGAGCGATTTTCAAGCAAGCAATGTCAACACTGTACAGAATAAAACATTTCTTTTTTCTCCAGCACGCGAGACTGTCTAACAGAAATTCTAAAGGTATGCTGCTTTTAAATATTTTATGATTTTGCTGTTGAATTTTGTGTGGCGTAAGTGCAAAGAACGTGATATTTAATAATTAAAATAAACACCTATAACGTTAATAATAAAAAGCTAAAAAAAGCTTTATAAAGCCATCTTAGTAAGAAAACTGAACTTTGATATGATGAAGTGAGAAAAGTCTCAACAAACAGAAAAATGTATGCCAACGTTTAACGCTGAATCGGGAATTCTAAGAGTATATTGCCATGCTGCTTTTGAAAAAATGGGTGAGTAGGAGTGAATGTACCAGCAGACTTCTAGACTACCAGATCGGCAACAGAGTAAAAAAACTTAACAAACCCTTTTGGGTGAGAATTAAAATATGAAATCTTTCACATATTTTTTTCAAATATTCTGTTTGTTATCACATTTTATACTGTTGTTCAGATTTCCAACTGTTTAGGTTAAATAGGTAAAAGCTCAGTGTTCGTCTGCTTTCAGGGAAAACGAAAAGTGTTTGTAGTTTCTACCTGAATATTATAAATTAAGAAATACAGAAGATGAGGAATACGGTATCGTAATCCATGTTAAACAATAAAGTTTCAAATAAGTTTGAAACGAACATCATTCAATACATCGTTTCTCCAATATTAAAATTTTGAATTTAAGAAGTTTTTATTACTTTTAAAACTTTCATCGTCCTCAGTTTTTGTTTATTTTCTAATTAGGGTACTGTAGTAGGTTATACCGATATAATGTATTTCAAAACAATAATGTTATGACCATAAACTCCAGTTCTTGTTTGATTTGGTTTTTTTTCAAAAGCATATTTATGTTATTTAAATAATTTCCATTTGCTCTTATAAAAGTCATTACTACATTGGTTCATCTATTATACCTAATTATGTGATACAGTTTAGTCTCCTTAACTTACTCGGAGACACTGACAGTCTAGTTTTAATCTGTACGCACTTCATCTGAAGTGGAATCGCATAAATATAAATAATGTAAAAAAGAGGAAAAGACGGGGGTAAAAAGCAACAATAATCAGCAACAAAATTATAGTAAATGTCAATTTTTGATCAAAATTTCTTTCTGATGTAAAAGTGAATGATTATAAAAATATATAAAAAGAAAATCTGTAAAATAAGGTTTTATTTAAAACTCATAAGTTCATTAATTACTGAAAGGAAAAAAATAATTTATTATACAGTATAGTTTGAATAAGGGATTAAATAATTCTCTTTGCAAAATTCATCTAAAATTTTATATCACGAACAATAAGAAGCGTGGGGCGCCCTTGATTATGTTATAAAGGTGATACTTTTGGCAAATCAATTTCGCCGTTGTGATTTATGTACTTAGGCGTTAATGCTTTTATTACTATTGACATGAAATTGTAGATCAATTTTATAAAGAGAATTATTTAATATCTTTTTCCAATTAAACTATATGATAAATTATTTTCTCCATTAAACTCGTTAATGATTTTATGATCTTTAAATGAAAGCTTATAAGGTATTTTCTATGTTATTTCCGCACGTCTTCTTGGTGTAACTGTAAACACATTCAATTCGTATTCGGAAGGACGGGAGTTCGAATCCCGGCCAGAACACTGCTCATTTTTACACTTGTCTAGCTTGAAAGAAACTAATGACTCCGCATGTGGGACCCGAGCTAAAAGGAAGCGGACGATAATTCGTAGGATTGTCACCCACCACCTTTCATAGAATTTGATGATTGGTTTCCCTCATACCCAGTCGTCCTTTAAAAACTGGGTGTATATAAGGTATTTTCTCTCTTCTTTCCACATACCTTCGTCGTGTAACTGGAAGCACACTCGGCCCCTATTCGGGAAGTCCAGAGTTCGAATCCCGAGAGGAAATTGTTCATTTTCACGTCTCCAGCTTCTAAAAAAAATTGCTGTGCAAGCTTATTTCATAAAAATATTTTTTATATATTTTCATTTTCATCTTCTTGGTCTTTAGGACAATTTATCACATTATTCAGTTAAAAAATGAGTTTTCAATAATAAATAATCACTCTATTACTTCATTACTTCCAGTAATTCTGTTACGTCAAATGGTCGAAACCTTTCGGCGACTTTGCCAAAAAAATCGTAATTTACGTTAAAATGTCACATAAAACTTTTAGTTTATTTGCTTATAAGGAATTTTATGTTAATTAATCAGTTATTTGTAATTCAGCTTTTATTATAACTTCTCCTAATGCAAATGAGTATCCAGCATTTAAACTGAGGTTTTTGGATTTTAAAACAGAGCGTATTTCTAGTATCTCGTGCACTCTATATGTTAGTTTCCGGCCACTTTTGACAGTTGTAATTATTCGGCCTATCCCTGCCGACACTTAAAAGTATCACGCTTTGGTAGAATAATGAACCAGCCTCTACTATAATAATTAATTGTGTAGTTCTTAGACTACTGTTCCATCTTAAACTTAAATTTGACTATTCCATGCTTATACTATTGTTACGAAATGCCCAGTCGGGGTAAGATAGCTTCCCCGCAAAGCGGATTTTGGGTTGCCATAAAATGGCAAGAAAGTCAGGGTTGCCAGATTTGGCAAGAAATCGCCCATTTGACAACAAAATTGGCGATATGCCATAGACGGATGGAGAACATTCCAGATCGAATTGTTTCCCAGCTTGACCCGGAATGTTCTGGAAGGCAGGCCAAAAGCTATAAAAACCTTGCCCGTACGCAGAATAGCAGTGTATCGTCAGTGTATCGCTGAGGTTTAGCTTGAGTGTGTTGACCTCCGAGAGCGATCGACAGAGTCGGGAGCTGTACTTTTGCCGTGAAACTGACTTCACCGTTACAGCCTGATAGCCTGAAGGCTGTGTTGCTGATTGTTTCAGCGCGTTTGTCGTAGTTTTTTGACGATTGTAAACATGTCTTTCAAACTCTTCTGTCTTATACTGGCTAATAAATTGTGTTTTGATTCTTCACCCGGTGTTGTCGTCAATCACTCCAAATCCACGAACCCTCAGAACGCAACACTATACTACAAGAAAGTGCCTTTGTGTTCTAAATTCTGTTTAAATAAAAAATTAATTTTTAACCTTCTCAAGACCTTGTCATTGTTTTCATACATAGCGATAATTCGCTTCCCTTCGGTTAGGTACATTAGAATAATTAACTTTACCAGATGAAGTGAAATCCTACCCGTTAAACGAAGATGCGCATTAAAAATTGTTTGAAAATCAGATTTGAATATATCTAAAGCGAAGTTTGAAAAAATTGCTTAACCGCAGTGTATTGTCATCTACAAACAGTATATGCATATGTTATCAGGAATTAGGCTAAAATCTATGACAAACTTTTGACCATGCGACAAATACAATAAGTGAACTAAATAAAAATATATAAAAGTATAAATAACGCTTCATTTAAATTACTTTTCGTAACGCCTTGAATTAGATTTAATTTTTTTTCCAATATCCTGCACGCGAGATTTAGTATCAGTCCTATAATGCAGTGGTCACAAACTGGCGGCCTACACAAAATTTTAACTATTTGAAACCCAATTTATTAGTCCAAAAGGGGCAATTTGCCCAAAAGGACTATTAATTTCGCTTTGGCATTTTGCATTGATTCACTAAAAGCGTTGTTTCACTTCTCAGATTGTTGCCACCAAATATTAGCGCCCTATATTATATTTTAACAAATTAAATAATGAAGAATCTGCATAAATGTATGTACGTTTCTCGCATTGTGATAAAACAACGATACCTATCATCAAAGTTTGAGCGATAAAATTTTGAATATTAAACGTTTCCACTCGAATATGGGCTTCTGGAAGCCCAAATTTGAAATTTGTTTTATAATCGACTAGCTTTTAACCGCGGCTTCGCTTCCGTTGATGTTCTTAAATAAGTTTCAAAGACTATTCAAAAGAAAAGAAAATAATTTGATTTTTTTTCTTATTGCCTGACCAGGATAATCAGGATAAAATTTTAGTTACTATTACTTATTTTTTAAGTTAAAAATACACTCCGAGTAAAATTTCAGTAAACACTGCCCTTCTTCGATACCTATAGGCCGCGGATATTTTGTATTTACGCGGAGTGTATCGCCGCGAAATCTAGTAAAACTGCTACCTATATTTCCTAATGACTGAAAAATGTTTGTGAAAGAAGAGCCAAAAGCCGTAAATCCTGATGGATTCTAAATAATAAATTAAATTAAACAAATAAAAATTAATAAACGTTTAATTAATAAATGTTACGCTTTCGCGCCTTAATTACTTAACCGATCATCATGAAATTTTCAAGAAATATTTTTGATACATTCGAAATGGTTAAAAATGTTTGCGTGGCTTAAGTCACGCACCTGCGCGCGCAGACACACTTTTACATCATTTAACTTATCGTTATGAAACTTTCAATATTTAATGTTTATACAACGACAATCGTTTTAAGCTATAAATCCTATTATATAGTTTAAGTTTCAACAGATAAGTTGCATTTTATAGCCTGTCAGCTTTTCTAATATACCAAAAATATTTCTTGAAAATTTCACGATGATCGGTTAAGTAAATAAGGCGTGAAAGCGTAACAAACAAACTCACATTCGCATTTATAATATTAGTTAGGATAATATCTTATTGACCGATGAGCATCTGCAATCCCGTGATGAAGATAATTTCTAGAAATTTCTCCTCATAGCTATAAACTTTATTAAAATCAAAGAGCCATTAAGTACCAAG
>KK119455.1:222866-287375 GCA_000611955.2 Stegodyphus mimosarum
GTCAGATTTTGTAAACGCAGTTTTGAGCTTTTAATTCAGTTAGTGACTTTCTAACCTGATTAAACATACAGATTTCCAAGTAACGAGGATGAAAACGTAAAAGAGGTCACTTTGAAGTGAAACGGGCTACGAATGAACTGCTCATTAATAGTACTTGTTTAACAAAAGCGTTATAATGAAAATAGTGGTAAAAAGAAATAACCGTACATGCGCATGTGTGTACAGTGTATAAGAGGTGTATGTATAATACACATACGTATGTATAATACACAAAAAAATAAGAAATGCAAAAAATTAAATTTTAAATTATTCTTTCTAAAAATGCGGGAAGATGATGTAATAAAAATTATAGTAAGAAATATAAGTGAGCATAGTAAGAAGTATAGAAATATAAAAGACTCTGAACTTGATTAATTTAGGAATTCTTCATTTAGAGAAAAATGAGAAAAAAATTTTAAAAAACTTTTTTAACCTGCAAAAATCCACGCAGAGAAAAGTAAAACGTAGCAATAAGGTACTGTGAAAATGATAATTGTAACAGATTTTAAAGGTATTTAATTTCGAGATTCTCCCTCAATTCCAGGAAGAGAATCGAAATCATCAAATATGTAATACAAGCAAACTACGTTTATCAAGCTAAAAAACAATCTAAACTAAAGAGCAAACGATTCTAAAAAAGAAATAGTTTTAAGATATTTATTCAGAGTGATTGAAATTTTTTCCCCATTGGCGGGCACTTATAGCCAGCCTACTTAGGCTTAGCCACTACTAAGGCCGGAAGTAGTGACCTCTGTATTATGGAGACAAAAATATAAAGGAGATAGAAATGAGCAGATTTTGTAATTGAATGCATGTGCCGAAGTGGTGCGTTGAGGTGACACAGGGCACTGTTAAGCTGCATATAGAAGTGCTGTGCCACAAATGAGAGGATTTCGAGCGGTATGTATCGCTATGAAAGTAAAATTCACTGGTATGCATTTTATTAATGCGGCACTGAGGTTAAAATGGAACAGTTAGTTGAAGGAAGTACATAAAAAAATTTCCAAGCATTCCTTATGAACAGGTGCACCGTTTTTGTTCACGCCATTATAGATCAAATGCATGTCGGAGATTTGATCGAAATATTTGCTTCTATTCTTTGCTCTGTTGTTTTCTAGAGGTTATCTTTTATTAAACTAAGCTAGGTATCTCGAT
The DNA here is from genome assembly GCA_000611955.2 of Stegodyphus mimosarum. NCBI lineage: Eukaryota > Metazoa > Arthropoda > Arachnida > Araneae > Eresidae > Stegodyphus > Stegodyphus mimosarum. The sequence continues at coordinate 224,061 of KK119455.1, forward strand.
ATAAATAGCTTGTCATATTTGTTTCTAGTTATGTACAGTTTTTTCAATCTATGTAAAAATGTTGCTCATATTGGTTTTGAACCCTTGCATGCGAACGAAATGTAATGATTTCAGTGTAAAATTTAGGATTATTTAAATTACACGTAATTCTTAGTCTCCATTATACCTAAAACACTTTTGCTTCACTGTACGAATTACAGGAAGTAATCGCGCAAAATTTCGGGGTGCTGATTTCGGGCAAATTATAATCATATTTTTCAGAAAATATACATTTTGACCTCTCTCGACCATTGTACTTACGAACAGAAAAAAAGCTCATTTTACCAAAACGGATTGCAAAGTGGATTTAAAATGGATTCAGAAGAGAATTTTTTCATGACATCTGTACGTACGTACGTACATATATATCTCGCATGACTCAAAAACAATTAGCCGTAGAACGTAGAAATTTTGTGTATTTGTTGAAATTTTGTATATGAAATTTTGCTGTAATATGTAGTTATGCACCTCCATTTTTGGTTGCAATCGGCAGCATCATACGCATATTCATAAACACTCCAAATTCTGTTATCCATTTCGGTGACCTCAGCTTTTTGATTCTAATATGATGGTAAATTGTGCATTTTTCGCTTTAAAATTGATTTAATCATATTGTTCTTAAGTTACATTAAGGTTTTTATGTTTTTAGTTAACCTGCGTGCAATAGCAGAGTTTTCAATAATTTAAAAATTTAAGTGCCGGTAAGCCTAACCAGACCCTCATTTGTTTACATTTGAAACTCTTAGTGGAATAGTGAATTAAGTCACTTAGTGCACCACCTTCAGTGTGTTTTCGCCCAATGTGACAAAAAGTTAACTTTCAACTTTGTGCACCGAAATTTTTTATCTCCCTGCCCGCTGGCCGAATTGCTTGTTTTTGCGTAGAAACTAATGGTAAAAATTGCTTTTTTTTAAGTTTTTTTAATTGTATCTGGTATTTTAGGTTTTTCTGTATTTACACTTTTTAATGAAAATTCAGTTATTATGTATTTTTGCCTTGCCATGAAGTGAGAACTGAACTGACTGAATTAAAAATATATCTCTAATGAAATTCGAGGAAATAAATTTAAATGAAATGCAGAAAAAAATTAGTGTAATTTAATAGGCCGTACAAGGAAGTCATATGGAGCCCAAATCAAATTTTTATTAGAATTATCACAATACGTTAAAAGGGAGAATTGAAGTAAAATTTTTCACTAGAACTAGCAATAGCGGATCTAGTCGGAAAAAAGAAAGAAGTTGATGATTTTGCTTTATAGCTCAAATGAGAGTATATAAAAATTTGAGGTCAGTTTGTTTTCATAAGGAGCACGAAATTACAGCATTTACTGTTTCTGCACACAATATACCAAAATTACTGTTGTATTACAAAATATGCTTTTTTAGCTTCAAAGAAAAAACAAAAACTGGAAAAGTTAACTTTGAATTGAATCAGAAATGAAAGTAAATTAAGCATTTGGCCACTTTGTTCATATGTCAAAATGTAAACCAAAAATTTTAATTTATTTGATATATAGCTCTTGTTTTAGAAAACAAAACTGAGAACTTCAATTTATTTACTCAGACCTCAAATTTTCTCTTTGAGCAGCTGCTCATATAAAAATCCTGAACTTACTTTTCATTGGTCTTCAGTAAAGTTACTTCCCAGGGATTATGCATATTTTGAAAAAATTCGAGGCAATTTCAGGAAAATTGGAAAAAATTCTATACAATTTCAGGAAACATAAAATTCCCTTACATTTATTTTTTAATACAATTATATGCAGCAACTCCTACCATTGGTGAAGTACATACCATACCAAAAGCGCAGCTGCTAAACTTGCTTTCAGGTTAATTTGAGATTAAAAAAAAAATCTGAAAGTTTTCAGATTTTAAATTACGTCCAAAGGAGCGCTTTTTAACATTTTGTGTGTTACATTTATTTATTAAATATCATGTTCTCACTTAAACCATAAAATTCATTTCAAGAGCATTATCGCAAAATAATTTTAAAATGAGCATATCTTTAAAATTTCCGATACGGAGTCCCACGCGCTGGAGATAAAAATAGTATTTTTTCTGTGCAACGTTGACATTGCTCGCTTTGAAATCCTCGAGTTTCTTAATCAAAAATTTGTTAAAATTTTACAAAATATGAAATCAATAATAAAGCAAATTCCAAATTTCACATTTGGGCTACCAGATGCCCATATTCGCAGGAGGATTACGTCATTCAAAATTGGATAATAGCTCAAAGGTACCGTTGTTTCAACACAATGCGAGAAACATAGATACATTTATGCAGATTCTTCATTAATTAATTTCTTCAAATATAATACAGGATGAAAATATTTGGTGGTAACAATATGAAAAGTGAAACAGACATTCAGACTGATTCAACGCAAAATCGCAAAACGAAAACAATAGCCCTTCAGGAACAAAGCCCCTTTGGACTAAAACGTGTGCTGGGTTCGAAGAAGGTGAAATACAGCCATTTTTCTACTTTTTCGGTCAATAAACTAATGCTGTTCATAGCGTTTAACTATGAGAAAGAGACTGAATACGTTATCGCAGTTTGCACTAATACAAAAGCAAAACCAAAAAGTCTGATGTGAACACCACATGACTTTCTTATACAGTCTGTTAAATTAAAATATGTTTTGTTGCATTTTACTTAAACTTATTTCCTCGAATCATTCTAACTTACCTCTAACCGATACCTCAAGGTAAGGTAAAAATAACACCAAAAGTTGCAAATTTTGAAATTAAATATTACGTTCAAATTTTGTCGTCTACGGGAGTCAATCTTCTCATAATGAGTACAAAACTTTGCCAAATATAACTATAGGAGCCGGGAGGTAGCACTAAAAGTTAGATTTCGTTCTTTGTCGAAAAATTTTATTTTTTTAATTTGACATTGCCAAAACATGAATATTTTCGTCATTTAAAAGCCTTCTGTAATTGGAAGTAGACTGGGTAAACATTTTTAAGCCCGGTAGGAGATGGATATATATAGATATACGTTTGGTACTGCGATTGCAGTACAAAAAGAGAGGTGCACAACTAGATGTTATAGTACAAAATTTCTGCATACAGCTAATCATTTTTGAGTTATGCGAGATACATACGTGCAGACAGACAGACAACACGTAAAAATCCGTTTTGAACTCGTTTTAAATCCAGTTTACAATCCGTTTTGGAAAAAAAAAGAGTCCTTTAGCCTGTCCGTAAGTACAGATGTTACGTGAAGAAATCGTCTAAATGGATTCAGGAACGGTCAAAATTGTTATTTTTGTTGAAATATAGTATCCGAAATTTTTCGAGATTGCAATACTTCCTTTATTTTGTACAAGAAAATGAAAAAGTATGACTCGGATTACTTATCGGAATGCTGGCACAATCTGTTTTTAAATCCATGTTAGAAATAAAATAAATATTGTTTATAATAGACTTCTCTTGATTCAGAAGGTGTTTTTGTTTCCTGTAATATTTTATAATAAACATAGTAACGCTTCTATTGATTCAGTGGTTGTTTCCTGTAATTATATTTTATAACAAGTTTTAAAATGCATCTATTAGAAACTATAAAAGTGTTGATTTTGGACGAAAAATGTACTTTATTTGATATGAACTTGTAAAGAAGTTACTATTGGGTTTCATTAACTAGTTATTTTATGATTTGGATCTTTAGTATCACTCCTTTTTTTTTTCAGTTTTCTTACCAAAATATAAATGAGGTAGAAAGAGATAGTATTTAAAGGAAGGTTTTAAGCTTACTTGTTAGAGCGTGTTCTGCCTGCTGAAGACTACGTTACTAGTTTGCTATCTTAATTCGGTCTATGGTGTTAATTATTCTTGCCGATAAAGCCTTTTCACGCCCATGAAAGTAGAAGGGCCAACTTCCGTGTTAAGTATCTCTGCGTAGCTTCTTGGCTAATCTCTACTTAGTTTAAAAAATGAAATTCTTTTTTTTATTTATAGCCATAAATGCTGGCTGAGTTTGTAAGCACTAGGAGTACCTTCTGTTCTATATTTTGAGTTCTAAAAGAAGGGGCATATACATTCTTCTTTCGTGTTCGTAATACTTTCCAACGACTTAGCTAGTCGATACACAGTTTTAATTAAAAGTTTAATTAATGTGCATAACAGTAAAACACATTAAATTCTATAAATTCTTCCCGGATTTAAATATGTTTGAAAAAAATTATCATTTTAATTTCGAATTTGTTGATTTCATTTTAATTTCATTGAATTTCAACTATCACCTTGTGGAGACATTAGGATTTTTCGAAGCGGCAGAGATGAAAAATGAGCAATGTCCTTGTTGGGACTCGAACCACGGACCTCTCGAAGACGCGCCGAGCGTGCTGACCACTACACCACAAAGACATGCTAAGAAGGCGGGAGAAATACCTCATATACTCCCCCTTTTAAAGGGTGACTGGAGATTAGGGGACCCAATAGCTAAATCCAGGTGGTGGAGAATCATCATCCACCACCTTTTTTAGTTCGGGCGCCACTGTAGAGGCCTTACATATTTTTTAAAGCAGGAGATGTGAAAATTGAGCAGTGCCCTCGCCGTAACTCGAAACACGGACCTCTCGAATACGCGTCCAGCCTGCTGACCACTATACCACGAAGGTATGCTAAGAAGGCGGGAGAAATACCTTATAACCTGACCAGAGCACATTATTTTCTTCTCAGCCGCGATTAGTTGCATAATTCATGATATTTACTTCGGAATTAAGTCTCTGTGCCTGAATAAGAAGCATACAACTGCCATTTTTTTTTTTGTAAAAAAATGTGAAAAGGAAAGAAGAGTTTGCATAAAAATACACTACATTTTTCTGGTGTATTTAATCAGTTAGTAACTTCATTTGACAGTTAAAGTTGGCGCATAGCTAGGTGGCTAATGCTGTAAATATAAAGATGTAATCTCAATGCTCTTTAAAAAAATGTTACACAATTCTGATGTAACTGCTGAAAACGTATTTGCTTTCATTTTCATGAATTATAAGAGCAAAATTTCAACTTAGAGAATTCGTATCATGCAAAATTTATGCGGTTTCCTTCACAGAATGCAAAGCAGTGATGTATCCAAAACAGTTCTTAATTTTGAAAGAAAAAAATCTGAAGCGTACAGCTAAAGACAGAGCCTTTTATGTACCGTCGACTAAGTAAAAATCATTTATCAAATGTCTTATAATAGAGACAGAGAATTTTCGACAGCTGGTTTATTCAATACCAAATTGAGAACCAGCATTTTATAATGAATATGTTGATATTTTCAAACTTCTAAAGAAACATGAATTAATGAATTTCGTATTTGATTATTCATTTTCAAATTTTAGATAAAAAAGCTTTCTCATTTAAAGTCAAAAGAAAGTTTTCAGTATTTTCGATTTCAAGCATAAAATATCTATTAAGCACTCACTCTTCTGTAAACTGCGTAAACGTCCTCCCCAAAAAAAGCGGAACCCCCAAGAAAAAAATTTAATTGTATTTCCGGAATCTCAAAAATCCGTGAATTTTGCCAAAAACCATAGAAATGGAAAAACTAGATGTTAAAAAAGGCTAATTCTTCCGTTTTCCCCAGTCCCAGAGATTAGGTGCCTCATCTTTATGTTATTTTAAGATTCTGCTGGGCCTACGTTAATGTTTAATTGCTAGTTTTTTCTTTTACATTAATTAATTTATTTATTTAGATTGTGAAGAATGTTGCTGAATATTTACGCACTTAAATAATCTTACATATATTTGCTTTTTACTCTTATATAAGTATTAATAAAACAGCTGGAAGTAAACCCAGATCCACTGAAAGTTTGAAATTAAAACAAACTTAAGAAGCGTAATTGATACACGTCTTTTTGGTACATGCTATTAAAGGCGTCCCGATAAATTAATTAAAAAGGTACTGGCAGCAAAACTACCTTTCGCTCTTTTTTTTTCCATCGTTGCTGTATTTATGGAGGCCCCACTTTAATTTTTTACGCAAAAGTATAGAAGCAAATAGCTTTCCATATTTTGGATAAAATATTCATCGTGCTTAAAAAAAAAAGAAAGAAAAAAAGAAATTTCTTCATTTTTTTAAACGTAATTTTCAGCACTTTTGAGGAATATTTAAGCTAAATGCACTTACTTGCACGAATGCATTCACTTTATATGAATGCATTTAATTTACATGAATTAATATACACGAGTGCATATAAAAGGGAATTTTTCATGTTGTATTAAATCTTCCAAATTTTAGGAGCAAGATTTAATAAATATTAATCCCTATTACTTTAAGTGATATTTAACATGCTACTAAATGCAATTTGAATGCTTCAGCGCACATTTTTAAATCTTGATCGCTTCAATTTGCAACTGAGAATTTTCAAATGAAGTTGAAATTTTGTAAACGTCTTATTTGGAGATAAAAATTGTTTCTCATTTTCGTTCGAAATCAATTTTAGGCATAAAAAACATCTAACATTTGATATATTTTTCATTACAACTTTACTTATGGTATATGGTATTTTCCTTCTCTTTTCCGCGGGCTTTCATGATGTAACTTGAAGCTTATTCGAGAGGTGCAGGGTTTGAACCCCGGCGAGAACACTGTATTTTTTCATGTCTTATAAAGAAAAAACTAATGACTCTACAAGTGACCCCCGAACTAAAAGGTGGTGGCCTATAATTCCTCCCCACCAGGATTTGGCGATTGGGTCCCTAAATCCCCAGTCGCCCTTTAAAGGGTATACATTGCGTATTTTCTCCCTCCTTTCCGCATGACTTCGTGGTGTAAATGGAAGCATACTCGACGCGTATTCGAGAGATCCAAGGTTCGAGTCCCGGCAAGAGCATTGTAAATTTTTTTAAATCTCCTACTTCCCCTTCCCCCCCCAAAAAAAACCTCTAATGACTCTATAACTGCAGAAACAATTTTTTAACTTCATGTTTTTTCCTCATAAACTTGCAAATATTAGACTGAACGTTATTATGCATAAAGAATTTACAAGATCAAAGAGCTTAATGTGCATTTGAAGAAATGTTTTCTCGGAGAGATTTCAAACAGAAATTGACTCCTTTTCATATTAAAGATTGGATGAGCCAAAAAATTTTCATGCAACCTTTCACGCAATGTCCATTCATTTGCCACGAATCTGAGCAAACAATAGCGAAAGAAACATTTCTCGTTGAAAGCAGAAGGAATTGTTTCTCACTCATTCTGAGAACAGCAAAATAACATCAAACTTCAGAGACTGCAGAGCTACTAGAAAGGGTGCGAGAAATCCAGCGATTGTGCGGCATATCATTTCCGAGGACGATACATGAACTCACTCGCGAACCAAGAGCTTTAGGTAGCTTCTATTAAAAACTGTTAAAAGACAATCGTAAAACACGTTAAAAAAATCTGAAAGGTTTCTTAGAAACCGTCGGTCAGATTTTAATACCTGTTGATTAGGGTTTTTTATGGTCTCGCTGAGCTCGCAGTCTGTTGCAGTCACGCTTGCTAACCCATTTCTTTTTGTCTTTTTAGCTTTATTATTAAACATCATTTTCTTCGCCCTTACGCCATTTACAGTTCAATAGCAAAATTAGGAAAATTTTAAAAAGTAACATGTGTTTAGAATTCCTGATGAAGTGTTAGTTTTAGCGTACATTTTTTTTAAAAATTTTTTCAGGCTTTTTAATAATATTGATGCACAAGTTTCTTAGTAAGATGGCTTGCAAAACTTTTTTTTCTTTGTCTTTTTATTACAAATATTTTGTGAGTTAAAGTTACTAATTAAATATCATATCCTTTGCACTTACACCACATAAAATTCAGTTGAATAGCAAAATCACAAAATATTTTAAAAACAGCATACCTTCAGAATTTCCGATAGACAGTCTCGCGCGCTGGAGATAACAATGTTTTAATCCGTACAGTGTTGCCACTGCTCGCTTTCAAATCGTTAAATTAGTTAAAAATTCATTAAAGTTTTGTAAAATGCGAAGTATAAAATTCGAGCTTCTTGGTGCACATGTTCGGATGGAGGACTACGTCATTCAGAATTTGATGACCGTAGGTACCGTCGTGTTTTCACAGTGCAAGAAACATGCATACTTTCATGCGGATTCTTCATTATTTAATTTCTTTAAAAGTGATACAGGGCGATAATATTTCGTGATATAGCTCATTCGGGTTAACAGTCTTTTGGACATTAGAAAGAATCTGAAAGCTTTTAGATTTTATATTACGCCCAAAGACTTTTTTCCCATTTACACACAAATACACATTTCGAGAGCATTTGGGCTAACCATTTTAAAAACAGCGTATTTTTTTAAATGGGTGAAAAGGGTTTATTCCGTACAATGTTGCCACTGCTCGCTTTGAAATATTTGAGTTTTTTAACCAAGAATTCGTTAAAGTTTAACATAATATGAAATAGATAATAAAGCTAATTCGAAATTCAAAATTCGGGCTTGCATTTGTCCATATTCGGGTTGAGGGGTACGTTATTCAAAATTTGATGGCTCTACGTACCGTTGTTTTTCGATAATGCGAGAAACAAACGCCCCTTTCTGGCTAAAAAGGAAACAAATTATCATTGATAGCTTTCTTCAACGCTGGAGATATTGCCCACCACAAATATGTGCATTAGATTGAAATAGTATATCAAATTATCTCTATGACTATACTGAAACTTTTGCAGGAGGCAATTATGAGAAGACCTGACCAGTGGGCTTCAGAACGATGGTTTCCTTTACATAGCAATGTGCTATCACATACCGGTCTCCCTGCTTAGAAATTTGTCGCAAAACTCACAATCACGGCAGTTACACATCATTCGTGCTCCCCTCAAATATCACTGTATATTATATTCTTCCTTGCATGATTGAAAAGAGGACGCGGAATGGAGAGGTTGGGTTGGGACGCTGAAATTTTACTTGTTTTAACTATTTACCTACTTTTAAACTTTTTAAAATCTCTAACCTACTCTGGTGCCGGACAAACTAAACAAAAATAAATCAATACTAAAATTCTTCTGGTTAGAAGTGGAGGAAGGAATTGGTTCATTGAACTAACTCAAAATAATATCTAAACTATTTTCTTAAATCATTTAACTGACACAAAGCAAAGCAAATTCATCTTAATAAATCTCAACCTGAAAAACACAAGAAAGAATAAATCTTATCTGGTACTCGGTAGAAAAAAACTATCTTAACTAAAACATTTCTAAAATTTCATTTAATTTACATATTCACTCAAGAGCACAAGTTCAGATTCATTAAACACCTCACACACACACAATTAACACAATCAATCAGCTCCGCTAAGAAAAATCAAGCAATAGTCTTAACTTTCCTGGCACCTAAAACAAACATTTAAATATTCAATAAAATGTAGTTAGTACATATTTGCTAAAAATAACAGGGCGCGTTGTGAGTACCCTAAAATGCATAAATATTTTTCCATAACCCCGATAAAATCTCCATGTTTCTTAAAAGCCTTACGGCTCAAACAAATGAAGTGACTCTACGTAACACACAGGAAAAAAAAGTAATAACATAAAATCAAACTCATTTATTAATATCTAGGATATATTTATAGGAGAGCTGGCCAAACTACCCTTACACACAATAGCAATTAATATTCCACATTAAATTTCCTTCAAGAGTCATTTATCAAGGTAAAATTTTACTATTTAACATAATAACGATTACTTAGAACAACTAGAACATTAATTGAATTATTTAAACTAATATAGAAATTACAATTAACATAAATTTCATATTTTTTACAATAATTTTAAATTCTTCTAAAACACATAATTTTATCTATTATCAAAAGAATTTTCTTTCTACCAGTTACGCAAGAGTAAATTAAGACAAATACTATAAAGGTACCAAAGAAAATATAAGATAACTCACAGCTGAACTCCCGGAATCCATCATCATAAGAAGCTATAGACGACATCGACAGCAGAATCTCCCCATTGAATTCGTCCTACAAGTAATCAGCTCCAAACTAAAGTTGATGAAAAATGACATCTTGTAGAACCATAAATGAATTCGTCCTTTAAGTAATCGGCTCCAGAATAAAATTCAAGAAAATAACATCTTGTAGAATCATAAATGAAGCCGCCCGGAAATCAAAAATTCTGAAATATGGATGTAGAAAGAAAGGAGAAACCAAGAGGATGAACCAGGTGACACACAGGTGCTTCAGCAGTCAACGACAACGGAAACTGTACGAGCGACGACACAATGTTGGAATTTTCTCTTCTCACGACCGGAACGCTTTACACCCGATTTTCAACAACTGGGTGACAGAAAACTTCCATTTTGCAAGAAAAACCCCTTGGAGAGGGCTCGGAAGAGATCGCTCTAAGCTCTACATCTCGCATCAACTTCCGGAAAATTCTCAATTCATCGCATCTTCAAAACTTGAATCGGCCTCTCGTAAATACAAGCGCGAGCCACCCGCAAGGGTGGAACTCGGCCGCAGGGCAAAGCCCTGAACTATTCACTGCTCTAGTAGTACCAAACTCGAACTCTACTCCAACTCCAACTCCACTTCTAAAATCGTTCAATAACCCAGGAAAACTCGGTTTCTCCTCCTATAAAATATTACTGGTCAAACCTAACACATAAAATTAAAATCTTGCCAAACCGAGACTTTCACTATAATTTAACCGAACAATATCAAACTCCTCAAATGAATCAAAACAGAGTCATTGTCTACAGTTGACGATTGCCCAGCTGTAGAATGACTCCTCCAACACCTACGAAAATTTGAGACTAAAAATTCGACCCCCTTGCTAACAAGCGGAAAAATCTAAGGAGAAACAACAAAAAACTGCCCTTTCAAGATCCAATTTACAACCTTTCTTCCGAATTCATAAGCAAGGCAACATTCACAAAGCGATAGTGCAAGCGAATGCAGGACGCCAATTACGATATCCATTTTACTGCTTCGTAACAAAAGCAAATGAAACAACACTATACTGCCCTCAGTTCCAGTTGTTATTTTAAAGGCTATTTCCACAGATGTTATTTCCGTTAAAAGACGCTCCCCTTTCTTTGTTAGAAAATTGGATCGTTGAAGAAAAATAATTGCCTAAAGATTTTAAATACATTCTTTACAAATATATATATATATTCATTACGGTCTTCGGAATTTCAAATTTAAAAATCAAATACAAATAAAAATAAAATACTTGAATAATTGATTACTTAAATGACTAAACACACTTAAAATTTTGCGACACAGAATTCGCGACACAACACTTGCAATTATCCAAGCAACAGCAACAACTGTGCTACGAAGCATCTCTGTGATGCTACAACATTTGAGTTACCTAGATTCTTTCGCTGTGTGCTGCCAGAGCCTGCAGAAGCATTGGAGATGCTTGTCAAAGGGTTGGTAAGTATAATATTTTCATAGTTACTTTACTAGTCTCTAAACTTAACTGTATCTCCTTAACACTTCATTTTAATCACCACCAAATAATTAAACGTTTTATAGTTCTATCTTAGGTGTAGTTTTACTTTACTTAGAGCCGAGTCGAGGTTCAGTCACAGGAAATGAAATCTAGATTCTAAAAAGCTATGTGTTAAATACGATATTTGTAATTTTGTGAAATAATTCTGTTAATAAATTTTTAAACAGCATTCATACAATTTGCACAGTTTTAAACATAGTTCAAAATAAATGCATATATAGAGATTTCATGCGAAGTAAAGAAAACGCTTTTGAATTGTTGTACACGACTTTTAACGAACGTATATAGCGCGCATACGAAATGCAGAAAAAAAACTCTCCCTAAAACAGAGATTAATAAACCTTTTCATAAACTTCCATTCAAAACATTTTTGTATCTCTAGGCAAAAAAACTTTCTAATTAAATGTAAGATATTAAAATACATCTCAAATAATTCTTTCATCATAACTTTTTCTTAAAAACGATTCTAATAACATGGCAAAAAATAAGTATTATTGTAATTGAATTTACACTACAACCTAGAGAAAAACACCCACTGAAATTACCAAATAAATTTTACTGAATACGTAACAATATTAGCATATTTAAGAAGAATAATAAGATAATTAACAGCCAATAAATAACCCCCACAATTTAAGAACTCATGTAACCGTTCTTTATTGACTGATGATATTGCTAAAATTATCTGGCGAACACTGATCCCTTCACAAAATTTACATATTAAGTAAAAATACACAAAATGGAACACAAATGCAAGGAGAATATGAGAAAAAAATCCTTTCTGTGAGAAAATGAGAAGATGTCATTTAACTCTTCCTCGTTCTTTATAATGGAATGGAGGAAATTAAATCATCTGTGACTGAAAGGGGAATGAAAAACGCTTCGGGTGAACTTTGAATCGACTTAAATGAAGGCAAAAATGTCCCTACTATTTTTGAAAATTTATGAAAAACCTATATATTAGGTTGATTAGTTTATTTCTTTTCCTCAAACGTATTTAGCTTATTGCTGTAAGGCACAAAGGATATAAATAGATCGACAAGTTCAGTATTTACTAAAAACTCTCAAAATAATTTCATCTCGATTAATTGAAGAATGATTCCTATAAATTGTATTCAGGCTTAAAAACAAGATCCGGCATATTTTATCAATATGGCTATTTACAGAAGAGTATTCTAATGTAATATCATTTTGCAAATTTTCTACTCGAAATTCTTCTAAGAGAATTTATAAGTGCTGGTTTGTTATAGAAACATCAAAATAAATTTCTTTGGTAAAGTTGTTTTTCAATGATCAGCGTACCTTATTTAAAATTTACTTGCGTATTGAAAAAATGTCAATGCTTCTGTGACGACAAAAATGTTAAAAAAGAATAAAACTACCCTGTTATAAAATTATGGTAATTCTTTTGTTTTTGAAAATACAGATACATCTTTCAACTGATGTCCGTTCTATTCCTAGATTCAAATTTCAGTTTGCGTGTACAGATTTAGAATGTGAATGATTAAAATATAATTAAATGCATTTGTAGAATTTATTAGCTGCTTAAAATCTGTAGTGATGCTTTATCAAATAATCTGATGTACACACCACATAACTTCCTTGTACGGAATATTAAATTGTACGCATTTTTTTCCTGCCTTTCATTTAAACTTATTTATCCGAACTTCATTAGAGATATATTTCTCATATAATTAATTCAGTTCTCACTTCGCGATAAGGCAAAAATGCATAAAAACTCAAAATATCTATATTAAAAATTGAAAGATATAGAAAAATATAAAATACCGAATACAGTTAAAACAATTAAAATTACAGTTTCTACTCAAAAACTCACTAAAATTATCTATCTATGTACAAAATTCGTAACAATCAAAAAGAATGTTCAATTTAAGGGTGTGATGATTGAGCCAATGTGGGTTAATTACACAGTGTAAAGAATGCAAGCTATTGTCAAAGAAATGAGCAGGCTACATACATTCCTTGTTTAATCGTAGTACTAAAAATGTCGCATCTACAAGTTAAAGTATTATAATATTTTTGGAAGTGTGCGAGAATTAACTGTATTTACTCGCATATTTTGTTGTACTTTTTCTATATAATGTAACATGAAAATCTAGAGAGACGATGCTGTGCCAGAAAAATAACAATACAGCGGTAAGTCTTAGCATTGAGTAAATGGCTACCCCGCTAAATTTGGAGAAATATCATCACGCTGGCAACGGTTCTGGTGACCATTTGATGACTTTTAACATTAACGACCATTAACCATGTTTACGGTGATACAAAGCCGTAATAGGCATTGTAATTGTATCACCATAATAGGTATTGTAATTAACTGTAATTGATTTCACATGCAACTGTGACAGTACCCGGTCCTCATATGGCTTCCAGTAATTTCGAGAATTACTAGACATTTCTCGGTGGCCGGATGAAAATCTCTATAAGGGCGGAGAATGCATCTGCTCTCAGTTGTGAGTTGTTAGTTCAACGTGAGTTCAAAGTACCGGGATATCTCCGAGCTAGCTTCGCTCTTTGGATGCGATTTGCATTGCGCTTTGTTTAACTTACTTAGTAGTTTGAAATGCAACTACTGATTGTACTCTGTGATACTAGGAAGAGTTGTACAACTATTTGTGTAAAAATTTCTAGAACTCTAAAGTGTTTCTTTTTATAAAATAAATTTTATCAATCTATCATCGGACCTGTGTGCATTCAATCTATTACGGACCCGTAGGCTCGCATCATTAACTTATAATTCCGAATTTTAAATTTCGTTTTCGAATGCGAAAAATTCGCTAGCTAAACTTCGAACAGTGTCACAGTTTAGTTGCTTTTACCAAACGAATTGAGCCGCCCAACCCAGTATAGTGGTGAGCGACTAGCGATGGGCCTGGGTTCGGATCCCTTCATAGCAGGCAACGGTGGCCACCTATTAGATGCTTCCATAATGAAATGGCCACAACTTCTAGCTCTTAAAGTGGCGCAAGGCTAATGGCTATTAAATAAAGCACCCGGCCATTAAAAAAACTAACAAGTTATTTTAATTTATTTCATCTTTATTATCACTTAGTCACGCAGTTCGTTTTCTCCAGATGCTTATGTAGATTTCTGAGATGAACGTAGGAGTGTAAGTAGGTTAACCGGAACCGTAGAAATTGTCTACTGTCTGAAGAGTGTCAGTCCTGGATATCTGAAATGGCTGTCTGAAAGGTAAAGATGTGAGGACCTAGCTGTTAGTGATTATTGCTCTTAATCCTGGTCGATCTAGAACTCCTAGTTTGTCCAAATCGGTAAGCTACTGCTGAAAGTTACACGAGAATGACTGCATTGAATTGTGGTGTCTTCTACAGTAAAACTGAGTTGTTAATTTTTGACTTGAAACTAATGTTTATTCAAGTAAACTGTTACCTGTACTATATCTTTATGTTAACTCTCAAGTAAACGCATTAAAATTTAAGTTGAATTCCATTGCTTTCTTGTCTGCCAGAACCTTGAAATGTCATTCTATCACGATAACTCGTATATCGAATAATTCATTGGCATCTAATATTTTAGAATCCACCGAGCTAGCTGCAAAATTACGATCTCAAACACTCAAAATCTAACATTAAGGGTGTCATAAGTGTTTTCTCTTTTATCACTATGGGATCTATAAAGCTTTCTCCAACAGTTCGCATTTTGTGTACACGTATTTGACAATTTCACGCAGTTTATCATGATGCAAAACATCTGGTATACAATCAAATACAAAAAAAATATAAAATATTTTTTTCAATCCTAGAAAGAATATCAAATTGAATATGGTTACTTCAAAATAAAATAAATTCATCTTATTAGACAGTTACAAGAAACCGATCATGGCAGACAATATTTCTATCCTATTAACTTATTATTTCAATTAAGTTTAGGAACATTTACTGCACTTGATCCGCCAATATTTTCATGCGTGCCTATTTCTAAGAGGTAATTTTTTTTTTCCAAAAATAAAATTGCATCTAAAATTACATAAATATTTCGCCGGTTCTTTTTTTTTTCCTTTCCTGATTGTACTCCTTTATCAGTGAATCATCTATGAAAACATCTCCTTTAAATTTTCTTAAAGCATTTCCATTGGAGATAAGCATCTCATTGAAGTACGAAATTTTCATGATCGGAAAATTCAGTTTAAGTTTTTCCAGGTTTTGAGAAATTTTCATGGATTACAGATTGCGAAATTTATCACACTTTTAGCAAAAACAAACACATGTATAACACAGAAAATATTTTTGAATAAATAAGTCAATTTTCTTGCATTACTTCCCCATTAGGAACTATTATAAAGCCATTCTCTCAAACTACACTCTGCACTCCTATGAGGACAACTGGCCTGCTTTTATGCTTAAGCTGTTATTGCGTGTCCTCTGGAGGAGAAAATTTACTACCTGCGCACGACGGTCAAAACCCGGGAGGACAAGAGACATAATTTAAACAACTATTGTTGAGTTACTTGGGTATACAAAGCCCTTGAAGAAATACATTGGAATACTGTTCTGCTGCAAGTGAACAGTATACGATAAGCTTAAAAGTTGCACTGAATAAATTATATAATTATTTACATCGATTTCATAGAATTACATACTGTGCCAGATATTACAGGAACTTTTTACAGAATATATGCGAGTATCAAAATAATAATTCACAGGGAATATTTGCATACTATTTACAAAATAACGGTTTATACAACGTGACGAAAATATTCGCGTTACAGATTTAACATTACGTGCCAAGTTACGTTACGAATTAAAAGTTGCGAGTAATAATACTTCGCAACAGACAGATCACAACAGATAGTGTGAAACAATATGCTTTGAGAAAGGCCTAAATATTATTAGCATTAGCGTTAATACATACAATTACCTTGAAAGCTTTCTTTAGAGTTTTTTTCATTTTCCATTAGTCGAGCTTTCCAGATCTAAAGATTATTTTCAGAGGGTTCTGGGATACGCATGTCCTGTGTTAGGCAAATTCACGTAAGTAATAGCGCAAATTGTTTACTTTACCACTGGAGTACTGGTCCGAGTGTCTAAGGCCATGTAAAGCGGTTAACCTATGTTAATAGGCTGGTGTAAAGCAGTGTTTTCATTCAATGTGGATACTTGGATTAAAGGGCGACTGCCATCTGAATGGAAGAGTGCCACAATTATTTTACTCAAAAAACAGGCAATAAGACTAGCTACCATGAAGACTTCAGACATATTGCATTTACTTGTAGAGCATTGTAAAATAATGGAGAAAAAATTATCTTAATTAGAGTTGTTTTATTTGGACAGCAACAATTTAATGCCAAGAGAGCAATACGGCTTTAGAAGGGGACACAACACTACAGATTAGGTGCTGTATCTACCAAAGCATAAGGACGCCAAAATCCTAAACCTACCGATCATCCTACTGCTGCTCTGCTGGACCTCGCGAAAGCCTTTAACAGAGTTTGGAAGCGTAAATTGATTATAAACCTATATGACACTTACAACTTTCGAGGCAATGCATTGACTTGGATATCGGACTTCCTGCGGCATATATCTATCAAAGTGAAAGTTAATAAGACTTTTTCAAGTTCATATGAATTTAGACAACGCGTCCCTCGGGGATCAGTCCTTAGTCTTACATTTTTTTCCTATGTACTTGGCTGGTGTAAAGAGAGTGCATTCTTCTGGAATTAAAATTGATATGTTTGCAGACGACATTGTTTTCTGGCACTGTTAATTATTGCCTGGCAGATTTTTCAAACTTTGTAAAATAGTTAAACCCTGCGTTTTAATCCAAATCCATTGTTTCCTTCTTCACTACCATTAAGTACCTGTACAGATACCAATTAAAGTTGAAGCTAGATAAACAGAAGCTTATACGATACGCACTCTAAATATCTGGGGTTCATTTTAAACTCTGAGTTTGCAGGTCATGAACATACTGAGCATATTGTTTTGAAAAGTAGAAAATGAGCGAACGTTCTTAAACACATCGCAGTGTGTGTGTCAAGAGACTGGGGATCTGATGCTGTTGCCCTTAGAACCACATATTTAGCTTTCCTCCCGTCCATTCTTGACTTCGGATTTTCAATTTACTACTGTTTCTGATACTAACCTGAAAAAATTAGAACAGATCCCATTAAGGGTTGCCAGTATACTGGTCTAAGGATAGCCTGTCCTTCAGCAAGTGTCCCTTTTCAGGTCGATCTGCAACCTCTCCAATTAAGAAGACAGACTGGCTTTGTAAAGTACTATAACAAACTTCTTAATTATGGCCAAACAATCAAACATCAGCCTTCCTTAGTAAGTGGAGAAACCCTCAAAGATTGAAGAAAAACAATCCTTTCAGTCAAATCTCGTCTCAGCACTTACCTTACTATAACGCTGAGCCTCTCTCTCTCTACAGTAGTACTTAATTCTTTCGAAGGGACTCTCAAAGGACCACTTTAATCTTCTTTCTCCTGTTGAAAAGAAGCATTTTGTCAACGACAACCTTAACCCTTTTAGTACCGAACGACGATATATCGTCGTTGGTGCACTTGCCAAAAATACCAACGACGATATATCGTTGCGCCCTTGTTGGGGCCTTATTGTACTCATCACAAGAGGTCTGTGTTTCAAAATAACTTTATAAAATGTTAAAATGGTTCATATTCGATGCAACACAAGTGAAAAAATGGTTATTAGATTTAACTTTTTTTTATATTTTATGCTGATTAGTGCCGCGGGTCTGTATATGTTAGAGCGATAAGATAGAAACGGGACGCAGTCGATGCACGCATGCCACTTGAATACTCCGATAACTATCATAAACATCATAAAGATTGCGATTACGGTCCAGAGAAACTATCCCGGGTCCCGTTTCTATCTTATCGCTCTAACATATACACACCCGCGGCACCAATAAAATATAACAAAAAGTTAAATCTAATAACCATTTTTTCACTTGTGTTGCATCGAATATGAACCATTTTAACATTTTATAAAGTTATTTTGAAACACAGACCTCTTGTGATGAGTACAATAAGGCCCCAACAAAGGCGCAACGATATATCGTCGTTGGTATTTTTGGGAAGTGCACCGAACGACGAAAGTTCGTACAAAAAGGGTTAAACAGTTGGCCTTGGAAATCATACACAGCATACCAAAAAATGCCACCAAGACCTTCACTGATGGTAGCAAAATTGCTGACATGCACGAAATTTGTATTGATACCCCCAAGGAAAAACGTCTTTTTTGCCAACGCAAGCGAATTCAGAAGCGAATTGATAGCAATTGAAGTGGGACTTGAAGCTATTCTAGTGAAAAGAAATTTGGCGATCTATGCATCTTATTGCCGTAACCTACAGCATCTGAGCAAATGGATTACAATAGGCGATAAAACCAGTCTTTCTAACATGCTTAAGTTAAAGCTGGTTTCGCTGCTCCATTATATCCATCTTCAGTAGATTTCATCTCATGTACACATTTATGACAATGAAACACCGGACAAACTTCCAAATAGGGGTGTACTCGTTTTACTCCCTTCTCTTCCGGCCTTACTTTTTTGGAGCTATTCTCCCTGAAAACGTCACAAAATATGAAGGAGTGGTTGGGGTCGCCCAGCAGATCATGCTTCGAAAAACCAAAAATGATTATGGTCTGAAAATTCATTAATATACTTGGCAAACAATATAAGCATAAAAAAATCTGAACTGAAATTAAAGCACCTGACAATGAAATACCATTTTAAATTTTATGTGAAAGGGATTTTATAAAACTAAGTACATTCTACAGTCATTTTTATTAGATGAAATTATCATTATTATTATTTTGGAAGAAAGTTTTTCAAACTATTTTAGAAAGTATGCAAGAATGCAGCATTTTTATTTTCAGAAAACTTAGATAACATGATGAACTCAGAAGACTTTCTCACTGGTGAATCGAACTGAATTTTATTTTGCAGAGCAATACGAAACTTCAAAATTTTCCTAACCAGCTTTAACTCTCAATGTATCCAAGATGACTCTGCAAGAAACGACAATAACTGATGATTTTCAAACCTTTTTATAGTGATCATACTCTATGGAGCTCTAAGATTTTCAATAATGAACAATGTCATGTAATTATCAAATTAGAATTATACTGAATCAATACATAACAGAAAAAGAACTGATAAATAAAACACCAACAAAGATTTTCACTGCGTGTGAAAGTATTTATTGCACAGTTTAATAATTCTTAAATACAATGGGAAAACACCAGTATGGCACTAAAAATGATAGCAAAATTCTTTCATCATTTTAAAACTACTTTGGTCCCCCACTGTTAAAAACATCATTGCATGCCCCATTTTTACATGCATTTCATCTTTTCAGCACCAGTTTTCAATTTAGTAATATATTTTTCAGCACCTTTCAAATAATTAGATTTAATAAACAAGTACAAAGTAAAAAAAGACTAAAAAGAGCACAGTTCTTCTAATACAAATTTACAAATGAAAGAAAATTTCAAAAAATTACAATTAATATTCATATTTAAAATTTCATTCACAATCTTGTAGATTAAATATTTAAACATTTTATTAACATTTAGTTTCAAATAACAATCACTACATATATCAATGAGTGTAAATAAATGCTTAATATATTCTTACAATAATCTTCAAAAAATATATTTTACTGTAACAGTTTAACATTAATGGATTTCAATCCTTCCTCTGCTAAAAGCATTTTTAGAGTTTTGAGATTTTTTCAAACTACAACAAAAACATTTTTAAAATATCATAAGATTAGTAAATTTTAAATTATTTGCACTAGAAACAATAAAATTCAACAGATTTTGGACGTTATGTTTTGTTTTACTTTATATTTGTTCTATATTCTAAATATGCAAAGCATATTTAAATAAATTTCCACGAAATTTTATGTCCAGAGAGCTTCCTTAAGTTATTTTGAAGCAAGTCTCTACAGGTTTAGAAAGTTTATTAAAACATATTGATGAAAGAATTCATATTAAATCTAATGTTTTTATGTGAGATAAGATTAAACTCCAATAAACTTTTTTATATGCAGCAACATACTATGCTAGTGCACGAAATTAAAATAGATACACTGGCAAGATAAAGAATCATTGCATTTTTTTAAATGGGCTTCACATATTGAAATTCTAAACAAAATACACTAATTTGAAGAAAGGTTCAAATTTTGGAACATGCATGTGAACAGAAAAATATAAATAATGGGAAGAAAGAATGAGAAAAAAAAAAGAGAGAGAGAGAGGTGACTTTTAATTTTAAGATTTGTCATAATTAAGTGCATGTAGTTGTTTTTTAAAAACAACTACATGCACTTAATTATGACAAATAATAAAGAACAAATGATATAAAGTAACAAAATGAAAAAAAAATAGACTACACCTTCATAGTTAGCAAATTCTGAGTAGCAAAAAAAGGGCTGTACTGATGTACAGCCCTTTTTCAATATCAAGGAAATATGTCAGCAATGATTACACAAAGAAAGCATAAGATTTAGTACTGAGGGGGATTCATATATTTTTTCATATTCAGTAAAGAAAACGGTAAGAAGGCATGCTTTAATTTGTTGTACAAGACATTACTTCCCTGCCCTTCAAAATTTACTGAGAGGAATTTGATTCACACACATGCCATGACTTAACAAAAACTTTAGGATCAATAAAAAACAGTTCAAAGTTTAACAACATATACAAAAACAGCTCTAAGGATTAAATACGTAATTTCACTACACTGAATGTGAGATTTTTCATGCATATTTATTTTATTTTTTCATCTTATTTTCCTATTGATTTAAGTTTTTCTTTTCAAAGATTTTTTCAAATAGTATAGATATCACAAAGGCACAAAAAATAATTAATGAAATTTTAAACAGGCACACGTTTCTCTTACAAAACCTGATGTGTACTAATAGCACATCTTGTTAGAACAGTTTTTTTTTCAATGAAAATTTTCTTCATTTCAGCAAACAACTTTTTACAGACATAAACATTAAATTTCTACCTTTTATATTATTAATCATTTTTTCTTAATTATACATCTTCTAAATTTTGTTTTATTTAGAAGAATCAATTATGTCAAATAGATGCCACCATTTTTGCAGCAGAATCCTTCACAGAAGACGAAACTTGTAATATATTTTAACATTTAAAAAACAGTGAAGAGAGATCAGTTATACAATTACAAGACTAATCTCTAATATCATTCTTTGAAGATAAATTTTAATTAAATTTAGACTTTAAATGAAAAGTCCTCTTCATATAAAAATATCTGCATGAAGCAAAGGGAAAAAACATTTGTATTGATATTGGCACTACTAATGTTGTGAATCTGCATGACCAAAGAAGTTTATGATTTCTTTATGCAATGCATATATTACAAGTAGTAATTGTGATTTTTATATATTTTCAAAATAATAATTTGAATAATATAAGTAATTAGCAATTATGTGTCTGACTTTTAATAATGTCACTCTACAAATATTTCAGACTATAAAAATAATATGAGTTGTAAAACACTAAAATGCAAAGTGCAAATAATTTACTTAACATGAGATAACTGAAATAATTAGAAACTACTCATGTATGGAAATTTTAAATCAGATCTAGGAATATATATATATATATATATACATACACGATATTTCCAGCTTTTCTTAGTTACAAATTCAAACTAGCCAACACTTAATGCCAAACTGGCATTTAATTAGGTACACATAATAACATTTTTTAAGAACAAAAGCTGTATATAGTACTGCTTCATAGTTTACGCATTGCAAAAAATTTTTTTCCCTTTTCAAGCCAGTAATAAGAAATTTCAAGCGAATTCTTAAGAAATTTCAATATGCTGTATACACATTTTTATTTCACAGTATCATTTTAAAAGCAAATGTTTCTGTCATTTATTATATATTTTAACTCAATACACAAACAAGGAATAAAAAAATGGCTATTTTTGAACATTTTTGGCCAGTAAGATTCATCGAAGAATTAAAAGTACAGTTTTACAAAATACAAAAACTTGCTAGAATTCAAGAAAAATTCATTACATACAAAAAAGGCATCTCTCTGAATAAGTTAGAGAGGGAAGAAAATTAGCTTGTGCACAAGAATGATGATACATACTTTGGTAAAGAATAATAGCACATTACTTTTTCCAAAATACAAAGGTGTTATACAAGAGCATGAATCACACACACATTCATATTTCAATCAAACCTCAGTAAGTATTTTACTTAGAACTATCATATATATGCAAATCTTCATAATTACAGAAGCCTTCAGTTTTATAAAAAGTAAGAAATCAAGTTCATAAAATGTTCTTCAGGTGGAGATAGTAATTTTAATCCTTTAAAAAACTTATTTTTACTTCCTTGTAGAAAGTAAAGGAAGTATTGTAATCACAAAAAATTCTGGGTACCTTATTTCAACGAAAATATCCATTTGACTGCTATCGAATGGAATTAAATGATGTTTTTGCCTGACATCTGTACTAAGGACAGAATGAAGGACTCTTTTTTTCCAAAACGAATTATAAAACAGATTTAAAATGGATTCAGAAGAGATTTTTTCCGTGGTGACTGTACGTATTGTATATAGGACTGCTATAATATATAGTTGTGCACCTCCCTTTTCGGTTGCACCAAAAGTGTATATATATCCACCCTGTTACTCAGCTCAGTGAGCTCAGTTTTTTTTATTCTTATATGTTGGTAAACTGCGCATTTTTTGCTTTAAAAATGATTGAATTATATTGTTCTTATCTTCCAGTTACAGTTTTTAAGTCTTTAGTTAACTTGCATGCAATAATTGTAGAACTTTCAACAACTTAAAAGTTGTTTAAGTATCTAATTTTGGTTTGACCATAGCAGCTACATTTGTTTACATTTGAAACTTATCAGAATAGTGGATTTGTTGCCAATCTAGAGAAATTAAGCTTCCCAACAACAAAAATAACATCTTCTTTTATTATTGCCAATTAAATCATGATTAATCCATTCCGGTTATTAAATTATTCCACATATTGACTCATTATAGCATCCAAAACAAATTAAGTCAGTTTTTACGCCTTCAGTGTCTTTTGCCAAGTGAGACCAAAAGCTAACTATCAGTTTACGGCACTGAAAAATCTACCTTCTGGCCTGCTGGTCAAATTAATTGTCTTTGTGTAGGAACTTTTAATTGTAAAAGTTGTTCTTTAAATTGTTTTAACTGTATTTATGTTTTATATTTTTCTATATTTTTCAACTTTTAATAAAAATATTTTGAGGTTTTATGTATTTTTGCCCTGTTGCGAAATGAGAATTGAATTAATTGAATGAGAAATCTCTAATGAAATTCAAGGAAATGAGTTTAAATGAAATGCAGGAAAAAATTCATATGATATAATATTCCATACAAGGAAGTCTTGGTGTACACATCAGATTTTTAAGTTTCTTTTCAAAATATATATTACACTTTCAAGATATTTTTAAAGAAAACTTCATAAAAATTGGACAAAATGTATATTTACAGTGACAAAAAGTACATCAATATACTTCATGATTTGTCTTCCATTTGTTTACATTGTTTCAGAGTCTTATGGTAATGTAAACAAAGTTTGTTTTTATCTACCTTATTATTTTTCTTCTTTTGATTAATATCTGTTCAGAAAAGGGCACTGTGAACAATTTTGAATAAAACTGAAACCGCTTCTTCCAACAAGGTTTAACTTTTTAACCTAATATTGATTAATGTTCTTTATTAAAAAAAGATGATGAAAAAATTACGATTGAAGTGTTCTTTTCCATTGGTCTCTCCCACACAAAGGTACTTGAAATCTTAAAACTACTCAATTAATTTCTTCAGAACCAGTATTCTAAATCTAATTCTTATATATATATATATATATAAAACAGACAATTTTGTGATAATCATGCACACTACTTTTGCCTCAAAATCTTGATTTTTTTTTGTCTGATTATTCCATTCTTGAATTTTAAACTTGATAAACACTGTTACAGTTCTGCTATTAATACTATAAAATAAATCTTTGTTAAACTATAACTATATGATTTACATAAAAAATATCTAGGAGGAAAAATTCAGGATGCTTATTAATTCTACAATTTTACTCTTTAAAGCATCACTTTGGATCAGCTAATTCTGTAAATACTGTAGACACAAGCATGAATAAAGCTATTGCACTTTTTAATTTAGGTAGTATAAGATGATTAAATGTAACTTTGATGATTAAATAAGTTAAAATGTTAAATCGGCTACTATTAGACGAATGCAGCTTTAAAACAGACTTTGTATGTCTAAAATTGGCTGAAATTAAGGCCAAGTCTTAATGAGGGGAGAACTGTAAACTAAAAAATTTAGGAAGTGGAATTTCTTTTTTAAGCTGAGACTATTTTAACATCATACTGATTAATTTGAAATATATATACACAATTTTACACTTAATTCCCCTTTTCCCCTAGTTTCAAATTTTTGGACCTATTCATAAATATATAAAAAAGTTATTGCATGTTAAACTAGTAAGTGTATATGCACTAAAATAAAATTTGCAAACATGGTAACAAATTTTGTGGAAAAACATATTTAAAATTAGAATCAATGATTATTTTAAAAACGTTTTTTGATAACAAAATCAGATCTTATTAGTTTACTGCACAGAGGAATTAAATACCGCTACACTTTATTGGGGGAAAAAATGCTTCTGATAGCTATAATTTCAATGTTATTTCATGGCCAATGTACATTATTTTTTAATTCTAACTATAATATACCTCCAAAATTCAGATTTTTTAAAAACATGTCATTTTATATATTGGAGTAAAAGTGGCATTTTTATATTTACAATATTTTACTCTTGAAATACAAAATATCTATTGAAAATATACAAAACCTGTCTATTTATTCAAAGTAGTAAAAAAAAACAATCTTCAACATTGAAAATTACTATCTCCACTTAAGCTGTTACACTTATTTTCATTCATAAGCAAAAGATTCTTGGAAACTGCAACAAAATATATTTTACTTCTAGTTGCATTAATACCATTTTACAAATATAAATAAAACTAAAATTTCAATGAAAAAATGTTTCATAATAAATATCAAATTAGACAGAAAACATTTCCACATGAAATGTAAAACCCTTCAAAATGTAAAATTTCACAAAAAAAAAAAAAAAAAAAAAAAAAAAAAATTCTTATTCAAAACCAGGCCTCTAACAATATAATCATTAAGTTTTACATGTGATATATGTACCAAAAATCATATTTACTGCATGTGATTACGTAATTTGTAAGATTTATATGTAGCAGTACAAATACATTCGCATAAAAATAGTCTCTAATGTTTTAGATGGGAGAAAGTCCAACAGTATCTGTTTATATGAAGTATCCTATACATGAAAAGCAGTATTTTAAAATGAATAACAAAATGAGCTGTGAAACAGGAAAGAAGTGATGTATATTGTAACTTAATATTTATTTGAAGAAATTAGTTGATCATAGATTAATAATTACAAAGATAAATGCTCAGCTTATTATTTTAGAATTACAAAAAAAAAAAAAATACTGCATTAATAGGTAACAAATAAAATAGACAGGAATAACCAAATTTATGGCTTTGAAATAATAAGCATATACAATAAAGAAATATTGTAAAGAAAGAAAAGAAATTATGCAGTAAGAAATGCCATGTAAAAATCATGTTCAAGCATACACTTTGTTATATATATATAAAGGAGATTAAGCAACAAGTAGGAACATAATTACATGGAGTAAAACATGCATGGGGGAAGTCATATTGATCTACACAATCTGAAAAACACCAAAATCTCACAAAATAAGTCACATTGTCATAAAGGAACAATAAAATAGATCACAGGTAATAAAATTCAATACATGATTACTTAAAAAGTTGTGTGAACAGACAAAACAGTACAGAAAACAAAATATTGTTCATTTGCTTTGAAACTATATATTATATATATTTATATTTGTTCATCAATACATGAATATAAATAATAATCTTTCTACATAATACCTTAATATAATTAAAAAAAGAATCTGAAAATATCCAACAGAGTAGAAAATGTATGGCCTTCAAAGGTATATGTATTTACAGCCTTCAAATGCATTTATTCAAAAATAAGAGTACTGGAAATATGTACCAACAGAGAATCATAAAATTGACATAAAATAACTAATAAATAAACTTAATACAATAATAGCACTTATATCTACAATACCAACTAAAGATTAATTGTCTTTTTCTGGTTTATTCCCACCCCAAGTTTCAGTATTAAATTATTTCCCATTAAACATGCAATCTCTTCTTAGTCGATGATAGAAATTTATACATGACTTTTATTTATACATTTTTGTAGCAAGAATAATTATGAAAAACATTTGTTTAGCTATTTAAATCCAAAAAATCAAATATTTTGTTTATCAAATGTGCATAATTAATTAAAGATCTCACAATAATCTATGCAACCGGTATTTGAAATTGTATTTCTAAAAGAATTATTAAGAAAATTTGTCTGAGTTGAACAGTATCGATCTCTGTAAAAATATAAAATCAGCCATACAGGTTTTTGTTTTTCTCATATTCAATATTTTTGTTCCTTATAAAATGCTTATTTTATTATTTAAGGACAGACCAATAACATATAAGCAATAAAGATAGCCAAACAAACATTTTTACCATTTCACAAACTTCCCATTGAGATGGCAACTTTTCATAGGGTGCAGTTAAAAAGAGAGTATATATTAATTATTATTCTGTTAAATATTTTTAAATAATATATTTCAATTTCTTCTATAAATCTGTTAAATAATATATTTCAATTTCTTCGAAAAAAGAAGTATAATATATTAAGAGAAACAAAATATGAAGAGGCCTAAAGCATGTAGAACAATTATTATCTTAACTATTTAAAAAGCAACAAACCAATAAATATGAAAGAAGAAACATTTAACAAAAATCATATAAAAATATTGATTAAAAACATTGGGTATCTTTACGAATAAATATATTTTAAAATACATAACAATTTATTAGCATTTATTCACTACAGAAATTCATTTTTAACTATAACACTGAGAACAATTGATTCAAAAAACAACTTTTAAAATAAATAATATAGTTTGCATTATTTAATTAACTCAGTAGTGTGCAATAACATTGTGTATTTAGTGTTTCATTTTACAAATGTGTACATTTGTCAAAGCTATATGGTTCAAGAGAAATCAATTATATTATATATCATGATGTTACATAATCTGCACAAATTGCTTGCAATACAAGCAATATATTCCCCCCTCCCCCCAATTTCCTCTAATATTCAAAACTTGCAGTTTTAAATTCATTCAAATACAGGTTTCTGAAAGAACTTTCTCTTATTTGCAAGAGTGTACTTGACAAAAGACATCATGGAAAAATATTTTTTATAATCATTCACAACATTATAAATCTCTAGCTGAATGAATGAAACCACTAACTTAGCAACTTCATCCATTTTTAGTCCGAATGTAAATAATATTACGCAAATTCTTTTACACAAACCTATACAAAATGCCTTCCTCCCAAAAGCACACAGACCTTCATGCATTTCACTATAAACCAGTTACATATCTTGCATATTCCAAAAGTTTTAGAAATATAAATACATTAAATTAAATTGGGGGAAAAAACAATCGATAACAGAATTTTAATGCAGTTTTGGTGTAACAACTTCCAATCAATCATCTGACCATGGGAGCTATAGCTAGATGAACAGACAGTAAAATATTAATTTTATGACTTGCATTACAATACATTCAGTTGATGAAAAGTATTTTCTATATTAAATTGTTGTTAGTGAAAAAAAGCAATGGTACATAATTATATAATGATTTATCAAAAATGAAAATACTAATAAAGAAAATTTTGTTTTTGCTTAAATTTCCAAAATGTTTTGAGGTCTATGCTCTATCTCCATTAAATATAATTCATAATGATATTTATTTTTTGCAAAAAATTTATATTAAAATTGAGTATTTACTAACTCTTTGTTAGAAACTGAATCATTTCATACTATCAACATACAAGTAAAGCAATACAAGAAAATTAGAGAAATCATATCCAAAGACTTGAAAGTTTGAGTACATTTTAAATAATATATATATGCATAGAAGATCAGAAACTGAATTTAAAAAGCATGCTTTTCTCTTTAAAACTGAAATATACTTCTTTAATTTGATTAAAATAGTTACAAGTATTATGAAAACAATTTATTTTGGGAGAAGGATAAGAAGGATACAGTCTAGCATTCCTCTATAAAACAGTAACAGCATTAGTGAAAACATAGTAACCAACTTACTTGTATACAATTGCTTATGTTCTACATTATAAAAAACATTTCCTAAACATCAAAATCAAGATGAAAAGTTTAATATACAGCAGTGAAACCTTCTGAAGTTTTACCCACATTTTACTGCTGCTAGATGCATGGCTTAAGAACAATGCTTCAACACGAATTTTGAATCTTTTCAATACAAAGAAAAATGGAATTTTTTCCTACTGTTAATGTGTAAGCAGGTGAATACATTAACTATCCCAAATGCATACATCATTCAAAAGCCAATAACAATGCTTAAAAACACCATTATAATATCATCTTTTGCATGCAGGTACATAACATTGATCATTTATAATCTACTCTGACAAATGTACAAAACAGGATGAAAATTATTCATACAATGATTGACTGAAATCAGATCATTAGTAGGAATTCAACATTGCAGTGGCTCTAAACATACTGTACATAGCATTTAATGAGAGCAAACCCAGTATTCCAATGCAATTCTAAATAATAAAATCTAACAGTATTTTACAGAAATGAAAAAAATTCTTCCTTATGATATACATTAAAATAAGCAATTGCTAACCCAATGAATTCAAGTTAAATTCAACACAGTATTTCGGAATAAAATTTCACTTTTTTTATTTAATTTTACTTTACTTTGCATTGTTAAAAGCCAATTTGGCATTCATTAATATCCATTCTTAATTCTTACATTATTTTAAAACACTGATGTAAGTATGAAGTAATGTAAGTATAAAGAATAAATAAAACAAGTTATTTGCATATTGTAGTTTGATGTATATCATATACTGAGAAGTTTGTTTAAATAAATAATAACTCAGATTGATCTCTTATTTAATTACAGAATCAATATAAAATGAAATAATTACCTAATTTTGTCACAATAAATTTTCCTGAAAGCATCATTTTTAATAAAAATAATATTCCCCAAAGCATCATTTTTATCACATTTTTTAATCCTTAAGTTTCCAAATACACAAATTTAGTAAAATATTATGAGGTGAGTGACTCATAACTCTTCACAACTGCTTGTCTTTAACCTAATTTAACATTCTGCAGTATTACTTCTGAAAATGATCTATAATTTGTAATATAATTTAGGACTGCAAAATTTAGCAATTTCTGGCCATTTTAAATACAATTTGAAAATTTCCCTACCTTGATAGCTCAGTAATTTTTGCTTTACGAAATCTTTAGACCACAAACTTTACTTAAAATAATAGTTATCACTATACTGAAAGGAATACTTATAAGTATGATTAACATAAAATTAAACACAACTGAAAAAAATATATATATTGCTTGTTTCAGGTCCTTTTTGTAAGTGATGTGAAAATCCATCATTTAATAGTCTAATGAAAAATAAATATGTAATTTTACTTGCAAATGATATAGAAAATAAAATAACTAAATCAAATTACTTTAATGAAAAATAACTATTCATACATAGCTTTAACATGCAAACTAAATAGTGTATATATTTATAATTCTTTTAACCAGATTTTACTGAAATATAAATGAAAAAACTTGGCTCTTTTTAATTAAAAATACTATCTATTACTGTCTAAAAAAAAAAAAAAACCTATACCCATATCATTTAACTAAAATTTAAATTTATATATACAAATTATCATAATCTGTACATTAAAGAATTGTATTATGTTTTGCAAACACTTTGAAATAACATAAACTGTATTTTTCTTGTAGAGTAAAAATAGTAATACTTATTTTAGATGTTAATATTGTAAAAATTATCAACATTTTTATTTAGCATCAATCAAATGACCAATGTCAAAATTTTAAAAAAAAGATGCGTAAGTTTCGTATTATACTGCTAAAAGAAGGATGGTTATTACCTTTATTTACATTTAGATAAAAACTTTAAATGATGCACTTGTGGGAGACATGTATTTATAATATCACAGAGTACAAAACAAAGATTATGAATCAAATTTTTAGAAAAGTCAAATTTTTCGTTAAATATAATACATATATAATATTCAGATTATTGAGTACAGAAACATCTGTAAATCACTACATTCATTTATGTATGCATATAAATTATACATTCATACATAATTTGTTATTTTATTAACAAATTATCAGATTAATATTAAGGATGAAAATTATGATCAACACTTTTAGTAAGGAAGAATTGCAGCACGTTCATGATTATGTAAGGTGAGAGCATTACACTTCAGAATTAGTAATTTGATGATAAATTTTTAACAGAAAGCAAGGAAAAGGTTTCCAATCTCAGAAAAGTTAACGATTAAAGGTCTACTCTTAGAACCACTGCATTACAAACATGTACAAAATACACATAAAAACAATAAATATAATAGCATTTCTTTACATTATGAACAAGATATATACATGTACCTAACCTGCACTTAATACTGATTATGGTTTTGTCACCTGTTCAATCGATTTTTTCTTTCAATGACTGGACTGACTCTGAAGTTGTCGGTTTGATCAAACACGGATTGAGGTGATCTGCAGTGCAGTCTCCGAATAATAGTATGCAAATTATTGCCAGGAAACAGAATTTCAAGCATGTTCTCCAGAAGAACATATATAAATCTGCGATTCAGTTCTGGATGCTGAAACATTTCAAATACACACAGCATTCCTTTGCGTGTTGTCTCACTTCCAATCACATGCTTTAGTTCATCTTGAAGCAAAAGAAAGAAATATATCCATTCAGCAAAAAATGGAATAGATTTAAATGATTTGAAAAAAAAGAGGCAAAAAAAATATTACTTTTTTAATGATTAATACCTTTCTACATATATATATTATTACCACTTTTTTATACAATAACCTAGAAAATGGATGCAATTAGGCACTTCTCTCTGGAAAAATATCATTATGAAATTAGCTTTTAAAATATTCAAATTTTAAATTAATAAAATATAACTTTTTTAATAGATTTCACTTATCAGTGATTCAAGGCTCCATGTTCATTTGCAAAGACATTTACTTGAAATTTAAGTGCAGTTACATTGCAAACCATTGTGGCAAGCCAAAACCCTAGGGTGCTTTTTATTTATTTTCCCTTCCCCATTTCAAGCCTTACAAAACATCATACTGATTTAATCATGTAATTAATGCTCAACTTAATCTTTACACACCACAGAAACCTACACTATGCTTTCTGACTATGCTCTGAAAATTATTTCTAGCTTAACTTTTAGTTAAATTCTAGTTTCGGTAGATAATACAGGTGCCTGCATGTACTTTACTAGCTTTAAATAAATGATAAATATTATCTTTCACACCTATGGGCATATATACACAGTCTACATGCCACCTTGCTTTACAAATAGAAATGCCTATAAATCACTGCTTTTTACTTTTCACATTTTAGAGAGAAATTTTTCTTGGGGATAAAAAGAAATATATTAATAAGAAACTTTTCAGCATGAAGACAGTTAAAGTTACAAATTTCATGGACATGAGATGATGACTATGGGTTGCAATCACAATACATTGGCCTATACAGCATATGTTAGTCTAGTCAGAAGACTATGGAGAATGAAACTATAAGAATGTTATATAAAGTTGATTCTGTTTGTTATCTTCAGTTTGCTGATCTGAAGAAGCCAGGAAATGCTGATAAAATGTATTACAGAGATGAAGTTCTTAGCTACCTGAAGAAAACATTAAAAAGTGAGAAGTGAATACAGACTTCAGAGCACTGATGAAGCAATGCCAAATTCAGATGAATAAACAAAAATCTATTATTTGCCAACTACAGCAAGTAATGCTCTGTAAAAATTAATTTAAACCAGTCACCCACAAACAGAAAATTAGTAAATCAAACAAATGAAATGAAGAAAATGAGAAAATTACAATGTAAGGCAAAACAGCATAGCCCATTTTGGAATAGATTTTAAACAAAAACTCTATCAATTTGTAATGCAATCAGACACAGGTCCTTTTCTTTTCAGAAGTGACAACTGCTTTTATATCAAGAATAATGAGTGGAGCAAAGTAAATAACAAATGCAGACCATCTGTCAAGAAAAACAGAAATAGTGAATGATTAAGATATTACAATTTTAAAAGCATTAAAGAGGGGCTAGAGTGGAATTCATGTCAAGGGGAAAAAATTATGTATGTGAAAAATTTCAAGCAAATCCAATTCACCAATTGAAGAAGCTTCCCGAGCACTTTTATAAGCAATTTTAACAGACCCAAAAGTGTAATTGAGTCTCTAACTATGATTAGCTAATGAAGATTTGTTTATTTCTCCTTTTCAGACATAAGATTCATGAGCCTGGATGCACAATTTTAATGCTTTTTTAGTTTGGCCCCAACGTCTCAAACCACACTGACAATCTATAGTCAGTGATAAAGATTTTAAAACATTTTTCCTCGACATCAAGAAAGACATTTCACTATTAGAAATACGTAGTGTATTCGGAAACTAAGTACCGTTTCATTCTAGTACCGTCTTAGCGCTGTGGTAGGCGTCCCGCGCATGCGCACTAGTCTTTCTTGTTCACTGACTTTCAATTGTCGCCATTTTGGTTGCTCTATGTTGTGTTTTCAGTTTGCTGTGCACATTCAAAATGTTTGAGACAATTAGTTCTCCCGCTGACTGTGAGATTCGTGCCGTGATTAAATTTCTGAACGCGAGGAATGCTAAGCCGGCCGAAATTTATCGTCAAGTGACAGAAGTTTACGGTGAATACGCGATAAGTGATGGAATGGTGCGAAAGTGAGTAAGAATGTTTAATGCAGGTCGAACAAATGTCCACGCTGAGGCTCGGAGTGGTCGGCCTTCTGTTGTCACCGCTGCTTTGGTAAGGAAAGTTGATGAAGCAATTCACGAAAACAGACGCTTCACAATGACAATTCTTTCATTTCCACAAATTTCACGTACTGTTTTTGTTGACTAGTTTTCCTCATGCAAATTAGATCGGAGGTCAATCAGCGGTAAGCTAACGTGGTTGCCGCTGATTGGCCGATGACGTCAAGATCGGCGGGTTGGCCGAACTATATATATGTACGCTGGGACGTTATTGAGTGCTGAGTCAGCATTATGATACTTTCCTTTCAATGGTTTTAAAAGCTACAATATTAGCTTATTTTATTTAAGTTGTAAAAATAAAGCATGGATTTTAATTTAGATTGCTCTTATAGTTTTCTTTGCCAATATCTCCACTACCATTAGGTTATGGGCCCAGGGCCAACAGCTAGCCAGTTACTCAGTTCAACTCAGCATTGAAGGAATGTAGGTGAAGAGGGCCGTTATCGACGAGAAGAAGCTGACCTGTCTTAGAAGTTTGTTCAAGTTGTTGTGCTCACACTTAATTGAAGATGTCATTACTACCTGAAGGTTTTGAGCTGTTAAACCACGACAACTGGGATCGATGGAAAGTCGATATGAAAATGCTGCTACTGGATAGAAATTGTTGGAGCTTCATAGAAGACAAAGAAGAAGAATTAGATAAAAGTGCAACAAGGCGGGAAAAGCAGGACTTCACATTGAGAGAGAATCGAGCTTTCACTACATTATATTATGGAACTAAAACTGAGTTAAGGCCGCTGATACAAGAATGTTCAAGTGGTAAAGAAGCATGGGAAGTTCTACAGAAGCAATTCGAACCCAAAACAAGAGCAAGGATAATTCAGTTACTGGATGAATTTTTCAGCATTAGATATACACCCGATGAAGAAATAGGGTTATTCATCGCAAGGATAAGAATGACTGCAAAGAAGTTGGCTGAAGCTGGACATAATTTGGCAGATCTTTTTAAAGGATTTCAAGCAATAAGGAGATTACCCCAGGAATATTCCGGCATTGTACAGTTGATTTATAGGTGGAAGGACGAAGATTTTACGCTGGAGAAAATTGCTGAAGAACTGGTAAGGGAAGAAAGTCGACTTCGCCAGGTAAATGCTGATTTAGAAGACAGCAAGGTAAGCGTATTTAATACTATTAGTTCAAATGCAGGGAAAAATAGAGATGAAAGTAAATTTAAATCTAAGAAAAAATTAGGGAATACGAGAATAGGACCTTGTTTCAGATGTCAGAAATTCGGACACGTAATTGCTCAGTGTAAAGAAAATGTAAGTAAAAATCAGAAGTTTAAAATAGACGATAAAAATGGACAGTTTAAAGATAAAGAATTAATGTTAGTAGAAAATTATGTAACAACTACTGATAAAGGATGTAACGCAGATAAATTTAATTGGGTCGTAGATACTGCAGCTACAACTCATTTCTGTAATAATAGAAATTTAATGATAAATTTTGAAGAAATAAACGATATACGTATGTCTTTAGCTGTAGGAAATTGTGAAAGTAAAGTACTAGGAAAGGGTACCGTTAAATTTGCAGTAAAAGTAGGCAATCGAATAAATTGGATTGAGTTAGATAACGTGCTATATAATCCAAATCTAAGGAGAAATTTATTATCAGGAGCAAGGTTAGAAAAGGCAGGTGCTCATTTTGTGGTTTCAAACGGGAAGATGTGGATATACTTCAATAATTGGGATAAATTATGCTATGCTAAACGATATGACGGACTTTATCATGTAAAACCATTTAGATATGCAACAGATAAAAAGGAAGCTGGTTACGGTACAGAAACTAGAAAGTTGAATAAAGTAGACGATGCGACGCTATGGCATCGAAGATTTTGCCACGTAAATTTTGATTATATTCAGAATACTAGTAAGAATCAAAGCGTGAAAGGGTTACCAGAAATCGAAAAACCGATGGAGAAGTGTGAACCGTGTATTATTGCTAAATCTAGTAGAATAACTTTTAAAACTCTTCCGAAGAGATCGGATAAACCATTGCAGTTGGTTTATTTAGACGTTTGTGGCCCACTGCCAGTTCCATCTAAGGGTGGGAGTAAATATTTCCTCGCTATTGTAGATGACTACAGTAGATTAGTAACAGTGTATTGTATGAAAAATAAAAATGAATCGTTCTACAACTTTAAGAATTATCATAGGCAAATGGAAAGACTGACGAATAGAAAATTAATTAGTATCCGCACCGATAACGGTGGGGAATTCTGTAACAAGCAATTTGAAAGGTACTTAGCCGAAAATGGAATTAGTGTTGAACGCACAAATGCGTACACCCCAGAAGAGAACGGCGTATGTGAGCGTTTTAACCGAACGGCATTAGACGCAGTTAAAGCTATGCTTAATGATAGTAAAATGGGAAAAGAATGGTGGGCAGAAGCTCTTGGCTGTTTCGTACACACGTGGAACAGAGTATGTCATAAAAGCAACCGAACCCCTTATGAAATGTTCCTCAATAGAAAACCCAGTGTTGTTTATTTTAAAGTATTTGGTTGTAAAGCATATGTTGGCGTGCCAAAACAGATTAGAAATAAATTACAAATGAGATGCAGAGAAGGAATCATGGTAGGCTATGCGAAGGAAACTAGGGGTTATAGGATATGGTTACCAGAAGAACGCAGATTAATAGAAACCTGTAATGTGAAGTTTGATGAAAAGGTGAATGCAGTAGATGACATCCTGGACCAGAAATCAAAAACTAAATTTAAAAGACTAGAGGAATCTGAGCTATTAGCAGAATCAGATGAAGAACAGGAAACTTCTAGAAAAGAATTAAAGTCGTCAGAAGACAAATCTATCCCGAAAGAAGTATCAGACTTAAACTGGCAAAGAAAAGCCGTTAAAAGACCAGACGGAACACGTACAGACATATATTATTATGTAGAAGGAACAGACACTCGTTTTAGATCCCATAATGATATTGAAAAGTATTGTGAGGCAAGAAATATTAAATTTGAAAAAGATAAGTTTGACTTTAGTGGCAGAAACGAATACTCCGGGAAAGTTAATTTTGTAGAACAGGAGACTAGTTCCGTATCTGAAGAGGCAAATTCCGTAGAAATTGTTATCCCACAAAATTTTGAAGAAGCACGAAAATCAGTAAATGCCGAAGAATGGAGTAAGGCAATGAAAGAAGAAATTGAAACAATGAAGAAAAGAAATGTTTGGGAATTAGTCGAAAAGCCAGAAAATAAAACTATGCTAGGAACCAAATGGGTATATACGCTAAAAAGAAATGAAAAGAATGAAGTAGTTAGATATAAAGCACGTTTGGTAGCACAGGGATTCAGGCAGAAAAGAGGTGAAGATTTTGATGACATTTACAGTCCTGTAGTAAATTTTTCAATCGTAAGAATATTTTTCACTACACTGGTATGTTTGTATGGATGGACTAATTGTCAGTTAGATGTAAAGAACGCATATTTATACGCAAACCTAAATGAGAAAATATATATGACCCAACCGGAGGGATTTATTGAAGAGGAAAATAAAGTATGTTTATTACACAAGGCCATTTATGGTCTACATCAAAGCGATCGTGAATGGTTTTGTGAATTTAAAAGCACTTTAGAAAATCTACATTTTAAGAAAATACAATGGTGTAATTGTGTTTATAAGGGTTCTAATGTAATTCTATTGTTATATGTAGATGACATTGTGATTTTTAGTAAAGATCAACATAGTATAGATAAAGTAATTTCACAGTTGAGTAAGTTTTTTGATCTGAAAGTATTAGGCAAAACTAAAACGTTACTTGGAATTGAATTCTTAGAGAACGAAAATGGGGTTTTTATACATCAGCAAAATTATATCGAAGAAAAATTTGAAAAATTTAAACATTTCCAGATACCAGTAACTTCAGTTCTCATACCTAAAGACACTATTCTTACAAAATTAGATTGTCCATCCACAAGTGCAGAAATGCGTAAATTACCTTTTAGAAATCTGTTGGGATGTTTAGTTTTTGTAGCTAACAGGACAAGGCCTGATATTACATATGCAGTAAATATCTTATCACAATTTCAGGAGAATCCTGGAATTAGGTATTGGGAGGCATTGTTGAAATTGCTTGGTTATCTCAATAGTACTAAATTATATAAATTAAACTTATCGAGGATTAAACATCTAAATTTATATTGTTATTCAGATGCTGATTATGCGAGTAATAGGGATGACCGCGTGTCCATGGGAGGATTTATATTATATTTAGATGAAGTACCAGTAATCTGGAAAACTGTTAAACAAAAGTGTGTAAGCTTATCAACTATGGAAGCGGAATATATCGCCTTATCGGAGGCAGCGAAGGAATTAATTTGGACGAAAAATGTCTTACAAGATGAAATTTTAAAGTTTAATTTAAAAGAACGTAAACTATTTTGCGATAACAAGTCTGCTATTGATTTTTCTAGATCGTCAATAGAAAATCGTCGGACTAAACATATAGACATAAAATATCACTTTATTAGAAGACTAGTAAATGATGGATTGTTTGACCTTGAATTTATCCCCAGTAAATTAAATACTGTGGACTTATTTACAAAAGCGACAACTGCTGTTAATTTAAAGAAGTTTTGTTTAGATGTTTTCAGTGTTTAAAGACAATAAGTGTTTTCGTAAAACAGAACTGAACTATGAACTTTTGTAATTCTGTAAGTTTTGTTTTTGTGTTCGCATGAGGAAAAGAGGGCCGTTTGTTGACTAGTTTTCCTCATGCAAATTAGATCAGAGGTCAATCGGCGGTGAGCTAACGTGGCTGCCGCTGATTGGCCGATGACATCAAGATCGGCAGGTTGGCCGAACTATATATATGTACGCTGGGACGTTATTGAGTGCTGAGTCAGCATTATGATACTTTCCTTTCAATGGTTTTAAAAGCTACAATATTAGCTTATTTTATTTAAGTTGTAAAAATAAAGCATAGATTTTAATTTAGATTGCTCTTATAGTTTTCTTTGCCAATATCTCCACTGCCATTAGTTTTGTTCGAAATTGTGTCTGACCGCTTGAATTATCGCAAACTGTGTTCCCGATGGGTTCCAAAAATGCTCACTGATGTTCACAAAACAAAGCCACCTGGTAGTGCCCTGACATTTCTCACGCGGTACAGTGATGAGGGAGAAAACTTTTTAAACCAAATTGTGGCAGGTGATGAAACTTGGGTGTGTCATTTCACACCAGAATCGAAACAACAATCGATGGAGTGGATACACACACTCATTCTCCGAAAAAACAAAAGTTCAAAGTGACTATGTCATCACAAAAAATCATGTGCACTCTCTTCTGGGATAGGAAAGGCGTTTTGCTTACTGAATTTCTTCCCAGAGGTGAAACCATTAATGCGGCACGATATTGTAAGACTTTAACAAAACAAAGGTGTGCCATTCAAAACAAAGGAAGAGGAATGCTCAGTAAAGGAATTGTGTTGCTCCATGACAATGCTCAGCCCCATACTGCTGGTGTCACTCAATCGTTAATTCGACAGTTTCATTGGGTGCAGTTCGATCACCCGCCGTACAGCCCGGATTTGGAGCCCTCTGACTATCACTTGTTCCTGCACATGAAACGCGAGCTTGGTGGCAAGCGCTTTGGATCTGACGATGACACGAAAAATGCTGTGGAGTCGTGGTTATCGAAACTGGTGAGAAGTTTCTTTGACGATGGTATACAAAAACTGGTCACCCGCTATGACAAGTGTTTGATCATTGGCGGAAACTATGTTGAAAAATAGTTTAACACATGTATTTTCATGTAAAAATAAAATTGTATTCGAAAAAATTGTTTTACTTTTTTTTTTCAAAACGGTACTTAGTTTCCGAATACGCCTTGTACCAATAATAACCTTGGCATCATTCCATTTCATCCTTCTATAAATTATGAAATTGCACAGTCTTGCCAAAATTTCAACTTTCAGATCATTTCCTCATATATCATCAAAATTGTTATTTGACTCTAAATCCTCTGAGCAGCCAAACCATGTTAAGTACAGAGACATGACTTGAAACACATCCAGACAATTAAAGTGGAATATATATTAGAAATTATGCAATCAAGGCATAAATTGGAAAGATCTCTGAGACCAAACCTATGGCTCTTGTGAGGGTTCAAGACTTTACCTCTGATTTTGTTGGAGAATTTATAGCATATCTTGTCAGTGTGATTTGAGACATATCAGCCAAAATAAAAAAGCATCAAAATTTTGCATCAGAGAACATCAATCTTATGTCTGAAAAGAAGAAATAAACAAATCTTCTATAGCTAATCATAGTTCGAAATTTAATCACAATTTTGATGCTGGGTCTGCGAAAATTATCAATAAAACTTCTTCAGTTGATGAACTTGGATTTAATTGAAATTTTTTCACATTCACAAAAATTTACTTTCTTTAGTTCATGATATTAATTCCAATTCAGATCTTCCTAATGCTTTTAAAATTCTAATATCTTAATTGTTTGTGTTAATTCTGTTTGTTTCACTTTGCTCATCAATCTTCATCTAAATATGGTTATTAATTTTCTCTTCTTTGCATATTTTTTTTGCTCCTGAAGAAAGCAACCTGTGTCTGATCACCTTTGAAAGTGATAGACTTTTTATTGAAAAACTTAGGTTGTTGTTTTGCCTAATTTTAAAAAAACTAGTAGTCATAGGTAAACAGTCTATTTTCATTTATATTTATTTACCTAAAACAGAAGCATACTATACACATTCATGTACAACTGAGATAAATATTCCCATGTCTTTTATATGACTGGCAAATGCAGTCTCAGGAGATTTCCAGAAATACAGATAAAGAAAATCTTTAAAATTTTTAATGTAAGTCTTAAAAGGCACATCTACATTAATACATATAATTAGAATTAAAAATTTTATCACCTAAAAGAGAAGTTGAATAGTTAACTGATAATCCCGGGACCTGAGTGGCTACCGGGAACATTGGCAGGTGGTGGATAGCCAGATGTCCCTGTCTTACCTGAGAGGATAGCTTCTAATAATAAATAAGAAGCTGCGAACCCCCTCTCGTAACCCTGGTGTTATGCAATTTCTTTTGTAGTTTATGTAAGGTTGAAAATGACATTATAACTATAAATTCACTTTTGCAGGCAAAACCTCTGCGGCTGACCTTTCTTCTAAAAACAAGGAAACACAGAAGAAATAATTCGAAGGAGCAGAAATGAATCCTTCATCGAGTAAGGTAGAAATTACCTGTACACAAGTTAGTCAAAATCTGGAGAAGGGCAATTGAAAGCACAACTAAAAAACTAAAAGCACAACTGCCTTTCTAGATAATATCAAAGTGAGAATGTCTGCAGCACACACACTAAAAAGGGCGGTAAGAAAAAGAAACATGCCCAACAATTTAAAAGTGCCACAGGTACTTAGGTTGTAAAACCCAAGAAGAAAGGTGAAAAAAAGGCAATCACAAAAAATGGAGCAGATTACAGCCCCGCAGACTGTCAAAAAAGAAGGACCTTCAGGGAGTCTCTTATGGTGGTCAAGATGGATGTACTCAATTGAAAGACATCCTGAAAAACGTTTCAGGCTACTTATCTTGGACTTCTGATAACGTTGAGTACTTTAGGTATTCTCAATACTAAAGAGTTACACCTGAGCTCTATTAAGGGGCTGTTAGACTTTATAAACAAAGTGGGTGACCCAAATAAATGGGGC
Organism: Stegodyphus mimosarum; assembly: GCA_000611955.2. NCBI lineage: Eukaryota > Metazoa > Arthropoda > Arachnida > Araneae > Eresidae > Stegodyphus > Stegodyphus mimosarum. Next base: position 265,428 of record KK119455.1, read on the forward strand.
TAAGAGGCATTGAGATTAGTGAATTTGGCACAAAATGCTATTTAGCAGAGATGCCCGATACATATTTGCCAACATACAACACTCAAAAATCAGGAGTTTTTTTTAAGGAAATCAGGACAATTTTCTCAATGACAAAATGATTTTTAAATTCTGCATATTTTTAAATAATAAAAATATGAGAAAATATAATTTTTAATAATGAAATAACTTTAAATAGTAACTAATTAATATCTGAAAGTTCAGTTATTATTTCTTAAGCACAAAGACTAGAAAAATACTTTCATATAAAAAATATGACTTGTGCCTTCTAATAACAGAAAAATGCCCTAATCAGTTTCACTATCACTAAATAATAACCAGATCACTAATCACTGACTGCAAAACATGAATTAATGTTTTTCTGCACTGTAGAATGTATTAAGAACATTGAACGATGGCAAAATGGAGTGTACAAAACGCAAAATGCTTTGTTAAGGCTTAGAAGACAAAAACATAAATATTCGTTCTTCACAAGATAAACTTAACAATAAACAAAAAATCTGTCCCTTGTAAAGTGATTTTTTTTTTATTTTGGGAGAGCTTCACACTTATATTTTGCAGTATTATTTTGAGAACAGCCAATTAAATTGCCCGCAGATGCAGAAATTACTTTTCTCACACCTATTTTTAACAGTGAAAGTAATAATTACATCTCCATTTACTTAAGATATCTTAGAACTTTCAACAGAGCCTTTTATCTTAACTCTAGAAGCATTTACTTCTTCCTTAAAAAATGTAAGAAGTGAGTTCCACTGAGGATTCTAGATAAACATTTCTCTAAAGATAACCAGTGTGTACATACATATTTCAGATTTTTTCTTATTTCAGTATTATGCAGCTGTTGCAATTGTTTCAATTTTTCCTTCCTTTTAGCAATCTTTCCAAGATAATAATAAATATCAACAATGCTTTCATTCACACTTATTAGCAAAGAAGCTGACCCTTTTTCACTGCTCAATTTAGGAAGTGGCAGGTGCATTTCATAATTTGTAAATTAATTTGTTTTGTAATTTCTTTTTTTAAGATGCTGGCAACATCAATCTTCAAGCCTACAACTCCTGTGCATTGTCAGCACCAAGTGCTGAGCAACTATCCTAAAGAATTGCACTTTCTTTTGAAGTTTTAATACACAGCTGTACTCTATATTAAAAACTGTTGAATCTTCTTCTAAAGTGGAGACAAAATAAACTATACTCAGTTTCTGATGACTCTGGAATTAATAAAAAAAAAAAAAGAACATTTTTCTGCAGACACACCTGAGACTAAAAGTCGCATTTTCTTAAACCATTTCTGGGAAGTATGTGAAACTTGTGCCGTTCACTGGCGAGAAAAATGAAATAAACAACCTCGATTTTGCTTTGTGTTCATTGGTTAATATATGCCAGATCATCCATGGCAGCACTGGATTCTCACTGGAAAACTGGAATATGACAGTTTCGGACACATGTTTCAAACTCTCATACATGAAGCAGAAACGCGTCATATCTCAGTGATGAAACGACTTTTTTTTTTTTTTTTTTTTTTGATGCATCTAGAAAAAAACAATCGCTTTTAAATGCCTAATACCATTTTTTTTTTCCTGCAAATAACGAAGCATTAAGCCAAGCTACATAAAATTTGTGAGAAATTTTAAGACTAAGAGAAAGTCGGGAGAAATATGTTGAAAATCGGGTCAGGAGGAGTAAAGTTGGAAATTGGGAGTCTCTGCCTAAATCAAGAGAGGTGGCAATTCTGCTGATACTTAACAAATTCAACCAGAAGAAGAAGAAGAAATAAGTGATAATCATATTTTAAAATATTGTAGTCATACATTTTGCTAGTGCCAAAGTAATTCCTTAATGGAAACTCAGAATTTAACACTTTATCCATCATGCAGTTAAAAGCTGTTATTTAAATATTCATCAATCAAATAATGGGAATTTTCAATTCCCTTCCAGTATGAAAAAAATATTCATATTATAAAAATTGCTTTAAAAATGGCATCCTAAATCCAAATGGAGAAATGGCTACAGAAACAGATGAAATCTATTGCAAGTTTTTGAAAATTTTTAAATATTTCTGGAATTCTTCATCTTTAATTTTTGATACCTAAATTCCTTCAATAATTATTAACTATAGTAACAGAATGGTTGACCTAATTTTTGTAGGAGAATGCTATTTTCACAAAAATAACATTTGTTAAATTATAAAGTTCTTTCCTTCCCTTCCCCCAATCTTAAAATTATCCATTCTCAGAAGGTTCAGATTAGTGCATATAATAGACAGACAAAGCAAATAAAATTTCAACTCAGAAGCAGATTCCTTACCAGAAGATCTGACTGAGAAGCAGATTTATTTTTGTAAGAGAATGCTATTTTCACAAAAATAGCAATAGTGAAATAATAAAAGTTCTTTTCCCCTTCCCCCAATTTTAAAATTATCCATTCTCAAAATGTTCAGATAATTAGTGAATAGAACAGATAGACAAAGCAAATAAAATTTCAACTGCGAAAAAGATTTCTTACCAGGTATAGAACAAAGCATAAGCAATTTTGCAGCTACTCTTGTACGCATCTTTGCCTTAAACTCTCTTTCAGGAGTAGGAACAGCAGGTGATCCATTAGGCCACATAGCTTGCCTAAATTGAAAAATTTCCTAGTCTTTAACTCTTATAATAAATTATCGAAATTGCATTTTAATACTTATCTTTATTAATACTTCAAAGATATATTTTTCTTTACATTTAGTTGCTGTTGTATCATATAAAGATAAAAGCTGTTATGAATCAATGATGTTTAAGATCTTTAATTTTCTTTTCATATTATGAAACTATGTTCTTCATTAACAAAACAAAGTAAATCATGTAAAAATTTTCATCTGCATTTCTTAAAACTATTTTGCAACAGATATTATATATTATGTGTATTATAAACAACATAGGTTTCTAGTTTTCTAATACCATATCATAAATGAACAGTAAAATTTCAAACTCTACTTCTTGTGCACACTATTGTCTCTCTGAAAAATTAAACCTAATATACAGTACAAAGTCCGAGATCTGGACTCATCGGGACTTCAGCGATTCGGGATTTTTTTGGATATTAGATCATTAATTTAAATCTAGTAAAGATGGCATGCAGAAATTATACAATTAAAAATATAAAATTGTAATTTATGAAATAAAGAGCATTTATGATCTAAAAGATATCAAAATTTATAAAAAAAAGCTTAATATTTGTTTACTTTATTAAACATTTCTTTCAGTGTGGTTCATTCTATGTGCTAATACTTTCTTTTTAATTCTACAGACAGACATAATTTCTTGTTCAATTACAAAGTTCGCTGTTCAAGTCCTGTAATTGCTGTGCCGAGAATTCCGACTAACTTGTCAATCAAAATTTTTTCCATAACTTCTCTGTCACTTTCTTCACTATTGGTAGCAGTATTTTCTGGATCTAAAACCATAAAACTACAGATTTTGCTGCCCGTTAATTAATTAGGGCATTGTAATCGCAATGAAAAACTTCTGTTATATTATATTCATTATCACCGCTTCTCCATATTTCTCAACAAAATCTATTAACTGCAAAATTTCATCTATGGTTTGCACTATCTGAAAACCTTCAAATTTGCGGCTATGATCTTCATCATCCTCACCGCGAAATATGGTAGCTGGCCATAAATTATGCCATTTTTTTAAGTATCTGGAGACACATCCTCCCACGATCTTGCGATGCTTACACCAGCAGTTTTTATGCTAAAATATTCCAAAAATTCCTGAATAGTCTTGCCATTCTTCAAGAAATTTAACATGGATTTTAGAAATGCTACTTCATATTTGCATTTCAGCATGCACACTCTTCCGACATCTATAGCCTGAATTACGGATGTACAATTTGGAGGAAAGAATAATACAGATACACTATCTTTGACTAAAACTTTAGTAAAGTATGAGCCGAACAGTTGTGTACAATCAGGACTGTTTTTGAGTCATAAAGTAAACCAACCGAATTCAAATGTTGCTGAGCTTCGGGTATAAAATTATTTTCAAACCATTCATTCATTAATGCCTGTGTCATCCACACTTTTTTATTTGCACTATATATAATGGGGAAAATCGTTACTCCTTTAAATGCTCGAGGACGTGTATGTTTTCCGATTACGAAAAGTTAGCACTTGTGCGTTCCTGCAATATTTGCGGATGCTAAAATTGTTAGCCTCGCTTTTAACCTTTGACACCAGTTGGAGAATTTTCTGTAGAGATTGCCAACGTATTTCACAGTACATATTGTCAAATTGTCTTGACATTATCAAGGGCCGGTGCTAGATTTTTTACCGCTTAATGCAATCTTTACGGATCCTAAAATCTGCTACCAAGCATCTCCCTTAGTTCTAAATTTTTGCTGACCCTAAATTTTGGATCCCAGTTCTTTCTCTAAATTCAAAAATATTTCCTTCCTTAATTTTGTTGCTCGGTGCTTTTCTAAATTAAAAAAATCTTGTGTTCCCTAAATTCTGCCATCCGGTGCGGCTATACGACCTAAGACACCAGTTCTGGGTCTACATGAATAGCATATTAGTTATTGTTACTTTAAGTAGCACTAAATGTAATTTTTTTTTAACTTTGAGTTTCTTTAACAAAATCTACTTTTAGCATATGAAAAGAAATTTTTGTTAAATTTTTTCTCAGCATTTAACTTAAATCTGTAATCATCGCCAAGTGTAATGTTAACATAAAAGGTTGCAATACTCTTGCTATTCAAGTACTAATATATATAAAAAAATTTAGACATCACTGCGTGAATCATTACTGAAGCTGTCATCTATTGATTAACATGCTGTGATGAAAGCAAAATATAATAAATAATAATTTGCCTGGTCCGGGTATTTTGTTTAGTGCCTGAGTGAAATTAAGAATCGGGACTGTCCACATGTTTTATTATGGAAGAAAAAATCAAATGCACAAAGCATGCAAAAAAAGAGTTTGTTACTTTGAAGTCCAGATTTTAAATCATTCCGGATATTGGACGTCCGGATCTCAGACTTTGTACTGCATGAATTAATACAATGATCAAGCTTTGTAAAACTATATAAAAGCAATTTTCTACACCAATTCCTTTTTTAAAATTTTATGTAAACAAAAATGCATTCTTTAATATTTTGATGCTTACAAAAAGAGAGAGAGAGACAGAAACAAACACCTGAGCTATGAAAATTTAAATTTCTTTTTTTATTTTTATTAAGAGGGTTTAAATTTTATTTCAAGATAAAGATTGAATATTATCCACTCACAACATCAAGTATTATTTTCATTTGTTTAATGGTTAAAAAAACAAACTCTCTAAAGTATTTCATTGAAATCTGATGTTTTCAAATTGCAATTTTCTTTTAATAATCTTTCAGCTCCTATTTTAATGCATGTTCAAATTAAACACTCACCTGAAAGCCTTTATATATTCTGCCATTTGTTCAGCTGAAGTAGATTTTTGAACAAAATCAATAATTTTTCTAAAAAGTAATAAAAATTAAATATTAAAAGCCATGAAATCTCAGATATTAAAGCACCTCTACATTATGACATGTATATTCATGAAAGAAAATATCACTGAGAGATAAAAATAATACTTAAATGTAATTAGAAATTAAACAAAATTTGTATATAGGATATTTTTCAATTAATGACCATATGGGAAATTTCTTATTAAAGCATCTCTAATTTTGCACATGTATAGCATGTATTCTGGCATTTTTGCGCACAAAAAGTGCCATTATAAATCATGCCAACTGTCTGAGCATTTTGGATGTGATAATGTCCGTTATTCACTTCCTGACTGCAAGACATAAAGAGAACTTTGCCAGGTCTGTGAATGCCAGGAGTACACCTAAGTTTGTAAACAGATGAGACTGTTTGAAGAAGTTCCAGAGGACATGCATAATAAACCATGCACAGACCAGCCATATCACTTGGCAGTCTTCTAGTCTTCACTTGACAGCATATGACTCAGAAAACAGATGATTCATTACTTCTACTATACCAGTGATTTTCCTGTAGTTCCACAGTCAGAAAACAAGAAAGCAAAACTGTGTTGAAAAAATTGGACTACTGTAAAATAATCACTCAGTGAATTTCAATAGAGGAATCAGCAAGTGCTTTGATTTTGTTACCTACAGTGAAACTGTTGAACTACATTACTACATGGATGCTCACATGACCCCTTAAGTCTAAACAGCAGTTGCTGGAGTGATAAGAAACTTCATCTTCCACAAGAATAAATTTAAACAAGTGCAATGCACAAAGTTATGGCATTTATGTTCTGAGGCAGATGTGGTGTTTTGTGGTGGACTTCCTGCGAGAAAGGGCAACAATAAATACTGCAAGATATTCTCAAACCTTTGACACCAAGGAAATTTTGTTACACAATATAGTATAAATGCAGCAGCAAAAAACCTGCCCGATTTCTTTTGCTTCATTATGTCTCTAACCTCAACACACACACATACAGTTAAGAGCTTATAATGTCAGACTACCTTATCCTCATGCATTTGAAAAGTTTCTTCATCATGAAGCATTTGCAAATGGACAATAAAGCAAAATTTATTTAGGAATGTTTATTCTCTCTATGGTATACTTCTATGACATACGTCTAAAAAAACCAGTTCTGCATTTTAACAACAATGGAAATTACCTGAAAGAGTAGCTAAAATTATGCAGATATTATATATATTATAATTATATATTATTATAATTACGTATATAAAAGTATTAAAAAGAAAATGAATGTGTTCAGCAGTTAATTTTTTACTGTAAAGTGATCCTTATTTAAAAAATATCTGCCATATAACACAGATTAAAGTTACGTAGGAAGCATGTTACTGCACATCACATATACTTCATATCCTAGAAACACACATTTAATAACATACCTGTTTATTGCATCTCCATAAGTGGCATTGATAATTTGTCTTAAAAGAATTACAATTCTTTTCCTAAACCACTGATCTTTGCTTTTCAGATCAAACACTTCATCCATTAGTAGGAGTAAAATACGCAAAGGAATATTATCATCTCCCTACAAAAATAAATACTTTGCAGCATAAAGGGTAGAAAACAGCCTTTTACAAACAATGTATGGAAATTAGACCATGCAAATATGAATAACACAATATCTTTAATCTTAGATACACTGCATAAAAATGAATGTAATATGACAGAAGTATGGATAGCTCATTTCATTGCATAATTATTGCAATATGTCCGGACCATTACACAAAGACAAAACAAAACACATTAAATTTCCGAAATTTTACCTATTTTTATTATTTACTTCTCTCAAACTCTATGTAATATTTTCATATGTGATATTTATGCTATATTATTTTTTATTCACATTACTTGCATTTGATTTTTGCAAGTTTTTTTGCTTAAAATATGATACCATATCATTTAATCAAAATTACTCAATTATATGATGATCCATCCCACAGTATTGGTGAGGAATCAGTAGCAGTCTGTATATTCTATTAATCTTAGTTGCTGCTATGTAATTTATAAAGTTAGGTGAAACCATTTTTGAACCCATCAGCTTTCACTAAACATTTAAATTTATAGATTTCTGCATTTTTTTCATCATTTGATTGCCTATCATTGCTCTGTAAATAAACAATTAACTTTATACAGAGTACTTTCTATTCTAGTGTGTGCACATGGTGAATTGCGTAATTAAGGTACAGCAAAACATCTCTATTTTGACTGCCCTAACCACATAAAAATATGTTATTAATTTTAATAATACATATCGCTACTTTTGAAGAAAACGGATAACTCAAAAACTGTGACTGTTTGCTTACATCACAATCAAAACAAAAATGTTGTATATTTTTATGTTGAAGGGTGCCACTTATGGAAAAGGTGTCACTAATGCTATAACAACCTTCATATTCAGTAAAACTTTGATTAAATCTTTTTGGAGTTTTTCCCTAAACTAGTTGTTTTCGAGTTCATAGACATAAGGACAACGTTAGATTCCTTCTCTCCAAAAGTAGCAATGTAATCAAAAGAAATCTATTTATCTAACAACTTAAGATAACTTAAGATAAATCCACAAATTTAAAATAAAAAAGGAAATTGATTTAGAATTTTCACAATAGAAACAGAATAAATTTTATGTTTCCATAAATTTTACATTTCTTTAAATATAATCCACCCAAAGCAAGCATACTAGATATTCATGTATTTTACATTGAGAGCAGATTTTAAAATTTTTATTTCTTATGCTTTCTGCCCATCCTCTTTCTTCTGCATCAATTAGCTGCCAACCTTGAAAAACAAAATACTGGGTGGTTGCCATGCAAAACTGAAGAATTTTCATAAGGCTTTTATGATGTACAGTGATATCGTTTCAAAAGAACTACAAATTGACTTTCTTCACAAATTGACCCATCTCTTTATAATGCATAATTTAATTTATTGAAGTCAGTACAAAGTATGACATCAGGACTTGTCAGGACTTCAGCAATTCCAGATTTGGGATCTTTCTGGACATTAGATACTCAGATTACATCTAGTAAGATGACAAGCAGAAATTATAAAGTAATAAAACATTTATGATCTTAAAAAATCAAAATTTAAAAAAAAAAAGAAAACAATATTTATTTTCTTTTATTAGAAATTTCTTTCAATGAAAAGTTGTTTAAGTCACTTCAATTTGTGTTCTATACTTTCTCTTTAATTCTATAGATGAACATAATTTCTTGTTCAATTCAAAGTTTGATTATTCAAGGTCCTGTAATTGCTTTGTCAAGAATTCCCACGAAACTGTCAATTTAAATTTTTTCATCCTCAACAACTTCTCTGTCACTTTCCACACTATCAGTAGTGATATAGTTTGGATTCAGAACCTACTACAGATTTCACTGTCCATTAGTTGACTGATGATTTGGGAATTTTCATCACAATGAAAAACATCTATTATATCATTTTCATTCATGAAATGAACCTCTGAATATTTCTACAAAAATTCCACTAATTGGGAAATTTTGCTTCTAGTTTGAGATAATTATAAAAATCTCCAATTTAGTGGTCTTAAAGCTTATCGAGCATGCACTGCACTCTATTAGTGATGTATCATGAGACTCGTGACTACAGACATGTTATTCTGATGAAATTTATCTTTCTTTTACATCTATTAATCTCATTTTCACCTAACTTTATAAATTACATAGCAACAACTAAGATTAATAGAATATACAGACTGCTACTGATTCTTCACCAATACTGTGGGATGGATCATCATATAATTGAGTAATTTTGATTAAATGATATGGTATCATATTTTAAGCAGAAAAACTTGCACTGTAGAAGTTAAGTCTGAATTATATATTAACTATTTATTATATTCATGCCTGTTTCTTGCACATGCTTAAGTCTTACCTGATTCCCAAATAAATAAATTCCCACATACACTTAAGTCTTATCCAGGGCCAGCGCTAGATATTTTGCAGCCCAGTGCAGCCTCTGCTGGTTCTAAACTCTGCTTTGCAAAAGTCTCCTTAAATTCTAAAGATTTTGCATATTTTAACTTTGTTGCCCAGCACTTTTCTAAATTCTAAAAACTTTGCCTTCCCTAAATTCTGCTGCCAGGTGTGGCTGAACCAGCTTTGGAATCGGTCCTGGACTTATCTGAACAGCATATAAGTTTTTTTGAATTCAAACAACACTAAATATAATCCTTTGACCAGGAGGAAAATTCTTATTTTATACTGTTTAAGTTTTAAACAAGACATTTTTGTTTTGGGTCATGCTAGAGCAGATCATATCTTCATGATTTATTTAAAAAAAGAAAAAAAATCAATAATTTTATTTTAACACATTCTTTATTTGCATTAAAAAAATAGCACTGAATCCATAAATTGGTCAATCCAAACATGAGTCAAAAAACAAACACGCTGAACATGGGGTATAATGGTCTAAGGGGTGATCAACTATACTGAGCAGCCTCTTACAATACACATATATAGAACATTAACAGCTGCTCCACATGTTGATGAGATTTTAAATCTTTTGGTATTCTCTTTATAGCTAGTAAAAGAAATACCACATTTCAGCATGATAATGTGCATTCACAATTGCCAACAAGAATATCAATGACGTATCACCATGTTACCATAACTTGCCAGATCCCCAAATTTGTTACCAACTGAAAGTACCTGGGATATGATCAAACATTATCTCTAAGAGTACATTTAACTCAAATCTCCTCAAACAAAAGTACATTAGCAAGCATATTGAGAAATATGCAGATAATATTATGATATTTTTATTTTACAATTTCATAACATGTATTAAAATGCATCATTAATGTAATGGCACTCCATATTAATATAAGGATATACACTTTTCCCTCATAATAAATTTATTTATTTATTTATTTTGCTCTGAAGATTTTATAATGCCTTATTTATTACCTAAGTACTCGTATCTACAAATATCAGGAAAAATTCACAATCCATTTTTGGTGAAGAAATTTCTATTTTTCACAGAGTACATATGTGTAATCTCAAAATATAAGTATAATATTCAGAATCACAAAGTGAAACAAATCTCAAACAGATTTCAAATTTATAAAAATACTGAACTACCTCAACATCAATACCAGCAGCAACTTTACAGCTTTCAGATGATGCCTGATCAATCGGGGATGTACTACGAGTTCCCAGCACTTTTACTAGACCATCTTTAAGTCCATCCATAAATGAATCAGGCACTGCTTTAACTATGTGACCTACAGACCGCATAGATGAACAAAAAGGGTTCACTATAGCATCAACCTATAAACAAAGAACATAAAAGTAAAACAAAAATTAATTTTCATAAATATTTAAGACATGAATAGGAGTATCACTTCAAACAGTAATAAATATTTAAATTAATCTATGTTCATTTTAACATTTATTTTCATGAATTAAAAAATCAAAAAGCTTTCTTTTTATTCAGAAGCAGATGATTCTTCAATACATACTACATGAAAAATTTTGGGTTGAGCATGTAAAACTCCAAAATTACATCCCACCCATTAAATCTCAAAGGAGAAACAGAATAATTTTTGGGGGGGGGGAGGGCAAATGGCTGAATGCAGAATTTTTTCGATTTTGATAAAGAAAATCAATATCCTTTCTTCTTGGTTTCCAACTAGTCAGTTGTGAACCTACAACCTATGTTTCATTTAAAGCAGGAGTGGCTACATACATTTAACTGCAGGGAAAAAAAATTTTTTTAGTGCATTATGCGGGTCAAGCTAGAATAATCCTTTCTGATACTCCTATTATTTGCAGAACATGATGGGGAAGGAAAACACATCTCCTCAGTTAAACTTTTTTAAGGAAATACAAATATGCCAAAAATCGGACTGTTTCTATTGGCGTTCAAATGTGCATTGTTTTATTTTAAAATATGCATTTAGAAATGAAATGGCTTTCCCTAAACTCTCTTTTCAGATCACTGTCAGGGTTTTCTATATTAAATCTGTCAGAAATCAAAGGTTGATATTCTTCAGTAGATGTACATTGCACAAAAAAAAGGGGGGCCAGTTCTATACCTCCAGTTCTTCTGGGCAGATTGACAATATGCAATTTGCTTTTTTCACGTACTGAAAGTGTGACTTAGGATACGTATTAGATTGTTATGTTGATAATAGTTTTAATTCTCGTTTGAGAAACTAAATAAAGTTAAGTTACGTACTCTTTGGAAAAAATCAGAATATTTTTATTTAATTCCATGAATTAGTGATTTAATATATTAATATTTTTATATTTCAGAAAAAGCCAATGCTTCAATGATATTTTCCTTTAAATTTTACCAAGAAAGCTTCGTTTCCTTGTGAAAGAATTCAGGAGAGGGGCGAATTTCGCTGTGTCATCTTTCAGGGTCTGACGCACTTCCGTAGAACATTCTAGACAGAAAATTGCATTGTTCTGGTTGCTGTGAATAGATTGGATACATAATGAATTTAGAGAGGTTAACATCTCACCTCTGAGGAAAAGTCATTGCTTTCGTGATTTAAGTGTCCGGTTTGGCTCCGGGTTTTTTAATAGTTCTGCATGCACAGTTAGCCTGTTTCTGTGATTTGGGTGAAAAAAGTGGAAATTTGGTCTCTAATAAGGGGGTGAAAATCTAGTTTTGTGGTAGCCTGTGTCCTTTTGTGATGGGAAAGAGAATTTTGAGTACGATACAGTTCATGCTGAGTCGCCTAGAGATGAAGTAGTTTTTCCTCTGCAGTTGTTAAGGTGGGGGAGCATTTATGCTCCCTGTTTTTCGGTTGCTTGGTTATCGCAGTAATTAAATATCTACACTTTTATATAAATATCTACACTGTTATGCAGAGCGGTCGAGGTAGGAGGTAGCTCTTTCTGGCAGTTGTTAAGACGGAGGGGACAACTATGCCCTTAAGTTGGTAGTAACCTGCTTGCAATTAAAAAGAAAAAAAAAATGAAGTCGGCTGGTTCTCGTAATGAAATATAGGATTTAAAGAGCTTTTAGTAGTTTAAGATGGTTTTGATTATGTCACAGGAAATGCAGTAAGCGGTGAAAAATAAACTATTACTAGCAGGTCAACATAATGCCTGAATGTATATGTCGTCATCCAGAAACATCTTCCTGATATGTGCTAATAGCCGAGCAGAGACATTGCTGGAGTATTCTCCTTCAACATCAATGAGGAAATATCACATTAATTTAACCGGGCTAATTGAACATCTTATTCTTCACACCTGCATTACACATGTTTTTCTCCCGAAGTGTCTCGGCATGTCAGATCAAGAACTGCATCTTGCCATTTCCATATCGAAGTTGAAATCTGAGAGCTCTGCTTCCCAATGTTCCAGTCTATGTTTCTTTTAGGAGACACAAAACTTCTGAGAAGTCGTTTCTCCTTTACAGCTGAACTACCGGCTCCAGTAATTCTTCCGACCATTCGAGTAGCGGTTCTCATCCTGACTACAATGTCGACTACCTCCTTGGATCATCTAGGTACTTTTTTTTATATATATATATATACATTTGTTTAGTCTAGGCAGTTTCCCTTAAATTCTTAACTACTCTTAATGTGAATAAATATAATAGGGTTTAGTAGGAATGAGCAGTTAAAATTTAATTATATAGTGAAGTGGAAATACTGAAAAAATTAATGAACTATTTTAAGTCAGGAAGAAATGTCGCTTTCTTGCGTAAAAATATTAACTTGCCTAACGTATGTACTTTTATGCGTTACTTATTAATTAACCCAGAACTGAGAGCTAAATCTAAATCAGAATGAAATGTTAGATGGAATTTTATGGTATCCTGTTGTTAAACTAATGCTGAATCCAATGAAAGGTAAAGCATGTGTACTATACCTGTTTCCAGTATCTTAATAGTTTTCATGATTAAATAGTAAATCAGTATGTCTTCTGTTATATTTAGTTGCCTAAAGTTTAAAGACAATAGCTAGTAAATGAAGCTGAAGGATGGATAATTTATTATAACAGAAATGTGAACTTACAACCATCACTTAGACCTCAATAAAATTTTTGATTAAGCTTGAATTTATATTATGTTATATAATCATATTCTTCACATAACTGATTATTCACTGATGCATGATCTCGGAAATGAAACTCAATGCAATTATTCCATCATCTTCAGTCTTAAATTTAAGTTGGTGAAATTGACTTAAATATAAGGTATTAAGAATTAAGATAAATTTATTAACCTCTGAGTACAGAAAAGAAAACTTTACACTAGGCATTTGAAATTTTGCACGAGGTTATTATGTAAATTTAACAAGATTTATACACAGCACGGTTCTCATATAAGCATTTTGACACAAAATCGAACTTTTTCTGAAATGACATGCCAATTTTTTTCCATATTTCAATTCTATGACTCAAATTATGCCAAACTGTCATGTTTTGTAAAAATCGCACAAGTAGTTTTTAAAAAATTAGTTCTCAAAATTTTAGCTCCTGAATGTTAACTGAATTTGATATATATTTATTAATCTCTTTTTTTTATTAAACTTCCTTGATTCCTTCTTCCAGAATTCAAAATTTAGGCATAAATATAATTCGCACATTTTTTATGATTTATTTTTTAAATTTGTATTCTTAAATAGTTTCTACGAATTTTTCATAAAAAATTTTGCATAAAATTTAAAACATAAAATTTTTAACATCATCTTAAAGTATTTCTATCCACACCTGCAAAAAATTAACTGTTTTTTATTCAAAATTTTCTAAAATATACATGAATTTATATATTGGTGTGTTTTGAAATTTGGTCATATATTCTATAAGCAATAATACAGCCAAATGTGGTTTATGCACTTTGTTAAAATTATTTGAAAGTATGAACAATGACATTTTTTCTGCTCATGTACAATGAAAAAAAGGGAAGTAAAAATAGGTTGCTATAAATTAAGAAGTTTGCCAAGTGAATTAATTATTCTTGGTGCAAACTGAATAAAATGTGCCAAGATAAATTTCTGAATTTCTCCTTAAATTTTGTACCTAATTTTAATATTTACACTTAATTTGAGTCGAATCCCAATATGGAAAAAAAATTGGCATGTCATTTGAGAAAAGTCTCTTGTGTCAAAATGCTTATATTAGAACAATGCTCTATATAAATCTAATGTAAATCCTAAGTTGTGCTTTGAAGACATGAAAAATGCACATTTTTTGTTGAATTTGAATTTTGTTAATCAGCTCAGTAGACAGATCGGGAGATATACAACTGTGCTTTTTTTCCCCTCCCCTCAGTGTACGTTTTCTAGTGTATTCTCAATTTAAGTTGATTGATAGTGTAATCGTGATGTAATCGTAATGATCATCCAGGAAATAATGACTGTTTAGTTATATAAAATGAAATATACAATACTTATTGGAAAAACAATTCTGTTACATACCTGAAGCTCCCTTCACTTCTCTAAATAATCACTACCTTCATTTAAACATTTGTTGTATCTGCTCATGAGCTTCAGAATTCCCCTCTTCTGCCGCCAGACCTGAAGACAGCCTTGAACAATAGAATCTCGCAAAAGAGATATGTAACTCTTGATGAATTCCACATTATTCTCCAGGCATTTCTCATTCTTTGATCAATAAATTGTATCACAACATCTCCACTACAACAAAATCTGTGGCACGCTGTGTTCTGAGGCAACTGACTGATCAACAAAAAACTTAGAGAATAGGCTCAGCATTAACATTATTGGCATGCTATCACACAGAAGAAGATGCCTTTTTTGATCAGATTGTGAATGATGATGAGACATGGATGTCTCAAATCACTCCAGAGAGCAATTGGGAATCACTTGAGTGGCATCTTACCCTCATCACCGAAAAAAATTTAAAAACTTACAAACTCTCTCAACACAAAAAAGTCATGGCAATTGTCTTTTGGTATCGTAAAGGTGTTCTTTGATGGATTTTTTAGCAAAAGGCTGTTGTTGTGAGAGTCAAAGAAAACTCTGATGAGCCATCCAAAACAACAGGCAAAGAATGCTTTCTGGAGGAATTTTGCTTCTTCATGACTATGTGTACCCTCACACTGCTGCTGCAACTCAAAAATTGCTAGATCAATTCAAACGGGAAATTTTTTATCAATCATCCAACAGTCCGGACCTTGTTCCTAGTAATTCCACCTTTTTCTTCAACTGAAAAACTTTCTGGGTGGTAAATGTTTTGGAAGTGATGAAGAGATGGAGAATGCAGTGATTACCTGGGTTAATGAAACTGCTGTAGAAGAGTATAGCATGGGAATTCTGAGACTTGTGATCAGATATGTTTGAATGTAGGAGGTGATTATGTAAAGAAAGAAGCCTCAGATATGTAACTGAATTTTTTTTTCAATAATTATTATGATTTTCACTTTGTATAACTAAACAGTCTATTTTCTAGAAGACACTCACATATGCATATACACAAAGTAAAACTAGCAACCTCATGATGCTGATTTCAGTAGTTTGTATATCAAATCGGATAAGAATAAGATGAAAATGTATTGCACATAATTTCATAAGGAGCCATATTAAGCAATCAGTAGGGTTGCAATCAGCCCACGGTTTTTCTTTTATCTCCCCCCATCCCCAATTTAAAGGAAACAAGTCTTTCTGGGACATTATAATCTACAGCTTTAAACTACTGCAAATGTTCCAAGCAAGCATAAGGATTCATTCCTTTAATTAGGCAGTACACTGCTACATTATACAATGAAGAGCCAAAATATTATGACTACCTACTCCACAATGTATTGTGTGAACTTTGCCCTCCAAAAAAGCACAGGGGTGGGATAGAGCAACTGTTCGCCTGGAAGACGACATATTCTGGTCACCAGCGTGATTAATGAGAAACTATGATTCATCCAACCAGGCAACTGTCTTCCACTTATCCATGTCTTGATGTTCTTGGACCTACTGTAGGCATAGTTGACAATGACACTTGGTCAAAAGAAAGACACAAGTGGGACATCAGCTGCACATATCCAACACTGTCTGCTGAACTGTGTGCGTTCCGAAACACTTACACTGCATTGTACTGGGCTGTCAGCTAAGACATCGTCTAGTGCCGATTTTGCTGTACCAAGCGGGACAGTATCCGGTGTCTTTTTTCTATGATGCTGCATGAATGTCCAACACCTTGGCATCTGCTGGTTTCATCGTCATTTATCCACTTTGCATAAATACTAACAACAACCTCTGTGAACAACCTACCAGTCATGCAGTTTTGGAGATACTCATTCCAAGTCTTTAAGTGATTTCAATCTACCTTCTATCAAATTTACTTAGCTCAGCAATAAATGAAAGAATGATTCCTTACCTTCTCCAGCAGCATCTAAATATCATTCCTACTTAATCCCATGCCCTTCATATCATCCAGATGAGTCATTGGAAAATGTAGGGATGATCATAATGTTTCGGCTAGTCAATGTACATCTTGCTAATACTTTACAAAAATACAGAATATCATACATCATACAATATGATGACCCATGCCTCATAGCAAATCTTTCATTCACTTTTATGTGTAGCTCCTTCATTCTCTTTTCTGCAGTGATCTTTCTTCAAGACAACTTTAATGACTAAAGTGCCATCTAATGTAATATTTCATCACGAATAGCCTCATTATTTAAAAATTTTTCAATATACTTGCACTAAACGTATCACATTTATAATTTTTTTATAAACAGTTTTGTATTCATTTCTGTCATATATCCTTTGGTTCACCACAACACTCATTCAGATTACAGGATTATGCAAATTTAATGGTACAGTTTAAAAGTAAGAAGTAACCTTAACTGCTAGCTAAATGGAATTTTTTTCCTGTTCCTTGCCCAAGCAGAGCTGGAAAAAAATGCAATAATGAAAGGTTGGCTATAATCCACAACCCATTTGGACTTATCATGTTAAAGTAAGATAATCCATTTGGACCCCCTTTGTTGCAGGTTTGTGTTAGGATATTGCTATAATCACATCGCAGCCTTAGCATATGGGAAAGCAATTGTTATTTCAAACTTTGCTAACACGATATTGAAGTTTGTAAAAGTTTGTTATGTCTACAAACCATGGTTAATACAGTTTATGTTTTTAACCCTATGTTTAATAATTAAGAGGAAATAATTAAGTTCTTGATTTAAATTCTACGAACAGCCATTAGATTATTTAAAGCAAGTTCTAATTTACATTACTAAGTTAATATTTTTTCTCTTTTATACGTTTACAAGTAGGCTATCATCTTACAATTCCTACTACTGCAATGGATTGCATTCTTACATCACACAGGATCTTTGTGGCTCCTCTTTGAATCGAATATCTCTGCTGCCAGCTTTGGATGAAGTTTCAACATTTTTATGAAATTTAAGATTTTCATTTCACTCTCTTTCATAAATACAGCCAGAAATAAATGCTTTTAATGAAAGACCATGCCAAATCACCTCATTCTCTGTCATGTCTTTTTAGTTAATATCTATTGTCAGGCATGCAAGAAGGTGTCATATATTTTCTCTAGATAAACCTGATATTCTGTTTTTTTTTTTTTTTTATTTTTTGCTTTTATTATAATGGTCATACGCACAGATACCTTCCCAGAGGGATCACCTAATTTTAAATGACTATTTAAAGCAATCACCTCAGTTCAGTCTCTCAAAATATTCCACACACAAGCGATACTGACTATAACTAATAGTTTAATCTACTAATGGTAATACTTAGCTTAATTAATAAATTTAACATTTATAAATATTGCAAAGACTATGAAATGTGAACAATTTCACTCATTACTCTGAGGTTACTCTATTATTCTAATGTATTTCAAAGCATTCTTGAATAAGCAAACATGGTAAAAATGTTGTTTTAAATTCAAATGTTGAAAACACAAAAAATTTTGTAAACGATCATTTTAAATTAAAAATTCTGAAGAACATTTTTTTTTTATTTCATAATATTTTTCTAGCTTTCAGGGGAAAAAATAGACGCTTTAATCATGGTACTTACTTTCTTGGCCAAAGGTTTCTTTCCTTTCTCATACACTTTAGGTTCCAGAAACTGCAGTATAAGTGTTCTAAGTCCAGTATTAGAATGTAATATTTCAGGAGTCATGAGGCACTGCAGATATCCTGCAAGCTGATTTGTGCGTTTTTCTAAAAACTGTGGACTCAGATTATTGAACGTTTTCTTCCCAGGAAATTGTAGATTATTTAAGTGTGGAAACTAAAAGCAAAATACAAGTGAAACTAAAAGACTTACTATACAAATATATATGTATTATTTCAAGAAATAAGTAAAGTAAAAGAAAAAAGTCACAATATCTGCACATGCACTTTGTTAAGAAAAGATCATATAAGAGCCATGTCACATGCACCAAACTTCCAATAACAGAATTTCACTTTAGAAGGCATTAGCTTAATCTTTTTAGAAATATGTGAAGTAATATTATTACGAACACTGCAGTTCTTGTTGTACCGGAGACAGAGTTAAATCATCTTCTGAACATTCAGCATTATGTTACATTTTGAGCAAAGATTCTTGACATATATAGAAAACCATGTTGACATCTGTCAAACAGAACTACTGCCTATAATTCTACTACTCTAAGAAACTATTCTGATAAGCTTGAAAATAGTACCATATGTAGGCTTTTCAGCCTTAGCTAAACATGTTCCAAAATACACACCACAAATCTGAAACTTCCACAAGAATTCTACCTGCAAAAAAATAACTAACATTCACCCTCCACCCCAAATAAGCAAGATAAATGGCTCAACATTAACACGATTTTTACACCTCAGGTGAGTACATTTACACTGCAGGCATCTACACTTCTTTGTGTTCCTAAAAAATCTCTATTATAAATCATTTTATTTAGATTACATATAGATACAGTGTCGACATGGGATAGCTCAAAGTTTGTCGCATACCTTCTTTCAAGTATGACATCTTCATTGTTAGGTGATTTATAGCATAAATACTGACATTTCAGGTGCACACAAAACGGGGGGAGGGGGGACAGTAACATTGAAGTAGGTGAATTAGAACTGAGCTTCCAAAAAAAAAATGCACACAAAACATATGAAATTAAAAGAAAGAGAGAGAGAATGAGTAATGTACTACATTATAAAAACTGTTAAATACAAAATGTACATTGCGCAAGGAAAAAAAAGGGGGGACAGTTCTATATCTCCCGTTCTACTGGGCTAATTGATGAAATTCAAATTGCGTTTTTCATGTCTCGAAAGCACGACTTAGGATATATTAGATTTAGCATTGTCCTAACATAGATATTTTGACAAAAAATCGGACTTTTTCTGAAATCATATACTAATTTATTTTCCATATTTTGATTCTACGACTCAAATTATGCCTAGATATTAAATTTTGCAATTTTTTGTGAGAAATTTATGCAGAAATTTAATTATCTTGGTAATTAAAAAATTTATCTTGGTGGATTTTTTTCAGTTTGCGCCAAGAATAATTCACTTGGCGAACTTCTTAGTTTATAGCAACCTATTTTACTTTCCTTTTTTTTTCATTGTCCATAAGTGGAAAAAAAGTCATCGTTCATACTTTCAAATAATTTTAACAGAGTGCATACACCACATTTTCATTATTATTGCTTATAATAAATAGGCCAATTTTCAAAATGTAAATTCATGCTTATCTTGGGAAATTTTGAGTAAAAAACTCTAATTTTTTGCAAGTATGCTTAGAAATACATCTACTTTAAGATGATGGAAAAAATTTTATAATTTATAATTCAAAATTTTTTGAAAAAATTTATAAAATACAAATTTTAAAAATAAATTATAAAAAATGGGTGAATTTTATTTGGAATGAACCTAAATTTCGAAATGTGAAAAGAAGAATCAAGTAAGTTTAATAGAAAAAGAGATATTAATAAATATATACCAAATTCAATTAACATTGAGAAGTTAAAATTTTGAGAGCTACTTTTTTGAAAACTACTCATGTGATTTTTACAAAACTTGGCAGCTTGGCATAATTTGAGTCATAGAATCGAAATACGGAAAAAAATTGATATGTCATTTCAGAAAAAGTCTCATTTTGTGTCAAAATACCTATATTAGAACAATGCTATATATAAACCTAACATGTATCCTAAGTTGCGCTTTTAAGACATGAAAAACACAAGTTGAGTTTCGTCAATCGGGCCAGTAGAACAGGAGATATAGAACTGTCCCATTTTTTCCCACAGTGTTCATCTAAACATACTAACTAGATAATTAAAAATATCAAACTTAAAGTTACACAATTTGAAAATTATGTTGAGTCTCAAAGGACATTTGTAAGCACATACCTTCTGAATAACTGTAAAATGAAAATCACGAAAATCACTGTATCTACGCAAAACACTCCATCTGTCTTCAGAACCATTTGGATCTTTCCGGCATACTGAGATAGCATACACAGCAAAAGTAGAACCAGATTCACTTGTAATGCCTGTTACATATATGAAAAGAAAAATTAATATTGATTACTAATTAATGCATTTGGTATCATGTTCCAAATGGAGTTAAAAATGGTAATTAAATATGCATTTAACTCCTGAACATACCCCTGGGTTCTATAAAAAAATATTCTGAAGTAAATTACAAAATTATTCTTTCAAGAAACTGATTTTAAATATGCATAAAACTTCACTCAATGAAGAACAAAAAATGCAGAAACTTTACCCTGCCTAATAGCACCAGTAATTTCCTTCATTCTCTTCTTACAAAATTACATTTTGAAAAGAAGCATTAGAGATAAAATTATCAAAAACAAATAAATGTACCCACAGAATAGACAGCTGCAAGGAGTTTTCATTTTTTTTAATGCTACGTAAAACTAAATCTTTTAGACTATCTACCTGGAGGTATTCTTCACTTAGGCCAACTGATGGTTAAATAACCAAAACATTTAAATGTTAGTAATCTTCCCCAATTTCAGTCTGAAAAGAAACTAAAAGGACAGGCTGCTAGAGTTTTACATGATTTTCACAGTGAATAATGCGAATGTATATTTCCTTTAAAAAAAATTCAATGATGGTATCTCCCTTTTAGGCAGATAGCTCTCACATAATTCATCAAAAAAATTCTATGATTGTATCTCCCCTTTAGGTAGATAGCTCTAGAATAATTCATCATGATTAATTAATCAATCAATCAAACTTTACTTTAAATCTTGCATAGTATAAACCTTTACTTATATAAAGATATTAAACCTAAAACATGTGACTAATGAAATGCACAGCCAATTACTCTGAATTTCTGCAAATTTATTAGTAACTAGGTACTTTTATTTAAAAAAAAAAAAAGCCCATTACAGTTCTTACCCTTTATTAAACACTCAATGAACAAAAATACTTTATTATCATGAAATTCAAAAAAAAAAAAAAAAAAAA
>KK119455.1:287447-306652 GCA_000611955.2 Stegodyphus mimosarum
AAAAAAAAAAAAAAAAAAAAAAAAAAAAAAAGAGTGTAACTTCAGACCTTTTTCTACTACAAAAAATTTCTCTTATACATGTTTAAAAAACAAATAAATTGACAATAGTGGGTTTTCCTATATTATTATTTCATCAAGATACTATAAAGGGACAGTTTTCTTTGTATTTCTAAAAAAATCTTAATTATAAATCTTTTTATTTAGATTATCTTTAGATAACAATGTAATAGCTCAAAGGCAGTTTAAAAAAAATCAACACACAAGGAAAAATAAAAAATTTTAAATCAAACATAAATAATTATTTAATATTGACAGCTAAATTACTCATTATCTAATATAAAAAATACCTGTATTGGAGATCTGAGCAGTTATTTCACATTCCTCAGCATTTATTTCTTCTGATTCAACTATGGTAGGTGCCACACTTTGAGAAGCATCAGAAACTGGATAATCAATTCCATAATCTTCCTGATCTAATGAACTAAGACTTATGCTGTCTGATAATGAAACATCATCAGAACTCTGAAATACATAAATGTACATATTTAAAGTGGGATAAAATAGATACACATTTGATATGGTTCAGTTACAGATACCTGTGCAGTGCTTTCTTCTACACACACATTTTGCAGAAAATTTACTTTAACAAAACTACTTTGTACTTATATATTTAATTATTTTATCTATTGTCTATTTGATGATAAGTTTCTACATATAGCTGAAGCTCTCAGATTTAATGATACTTGCTCTGAATTCTATTGTAGTTTGTGATAAATTTGGCTATTATTTGAGACACCTAAATGTTTTAATTTCGAAGCTCTCTGGTTAATGAATGCGAAGATAAAGGCAAATTCTGGAAAATAACCCTTTCAATGGGATGTCTAATATTATACAAAAGAATGGCTACAGGGTTTACATATTATATTGTATTGTAAATATATACACAATTTGAAACTAGAGGGACAAACTTCTAGGAGCGGTAGAGCACATCTAAATGACTCAGAATCCACAATCCACAGTAATACAAGGTTGGAAATGCAATCTTGACGACATTACACTGTATAAAGGGTGCACTAGGCATTTTGTTTACAAAACCATTCTCCAACAATCAGAGGCAAGGTTTTATATTAAATTGAAGAGAGGAAAATTTTATACTCATTCAGCTAAGGTGAAAAAGAGTCAATCAAGTGCTGTCATCTACCAACACAGGCATTTGGTAAAAACAGGGTTCGTGCACATTTCTGCACATGGAAATTAAGTACTTTTAAGGACTTCTAAGGACCATTAATGAGAAAAATTAAGGACCTATAAGGAAATGGGAACTGAATAAATTCAATTAAAAATATTATCTATGCTTGAATCTAAAAATAAAATAGATTCGTAAGTATGATGCATTATTATTAAACATAACATAATTATTAATAAGTTTGAGAATAAAATAAACTTTTTGAAATTTATCAAGTAGCGTTAATCATTTTACCCCTATAATAGTTGGACATATTTGAAAGACGATAAGTGACATTTTATTCATGTTTTACTAACAATTAGCTTTATGATTTTTTTCAAGTCTCATTTTGTCACATACTTGCTCAGTCTAGAGGTTTAAATAGCAAGTAGATTTTATGTCAAGTGATATGGGTTAAAATGAGAAGTAAAATCATAATCAGCATATTCCATAACAAAAGACTGGATGTTGTCACCGCTGCTGCTTGCTTAGAGAGAAACCTGCTGATCAGAACAAACCTGAAAGGCCTGATCTAGGCACGGTTGGGAAGTTTTGAAAATTAGCTGGGCTCTGTCTGACACAGTTAGTGTTATAGCTTCATGTAGAGTTCCAGGGGTTGTAACCCAGTTAATACTTTAAGGTTCCAATAAGGCACTAAAGCACCATGGTGATAAGTTGTTTTGCATTATTTCAAGACTCATTAGATGAGAAGAATAAGTTTTACACGAATTTTACATTTTTGCGTTTTATCTTGTGACCACAGTAAGGATAAATGAAAGGCAATAACTCCCTTTAATATGCAGAGATAATTTTTAAGGGTAAGCAGTCAGTTATGAATAATTTAATTAGCTAGTTAGATAACCTTAGTCATCATGGACTTATATGCTCACTATAAAATTCTATTTATTTTTTAACAATATTTGTTAATAAAGCCCTATTAAATCATAATCTAATAAAATTTCATAGTTTAAAAAACATGTAATGGATGTCATTGATTCTAAAACAATATTAGGATAATTACACATTAAAACCTACAAAACAATTATGTTTTGCAGCAACAACACTCAACAAAATATTTATGTATCTTTTTAACTTAAAGCCTTCCTAGACATTTTGGCTAATTTATATCAATTTCCCTCTCTTTAAGCATCTTTTCTGACAATTAGAAATTTGTCTTAATACACAAACCAATGTTCTCATTAGTTTCTGCGTGCTTTATCTTCTAACTTGTCAACCTCTCCACAATGTACCTATGAGGGTTTATTTGATCTGGTAAAAGTTAAATAGTCTAAAATCCCCACACAGACGTGAAGCAAATTACTGCTATGTCTGAAAGTAACTACAAAGTCAGACATAGGTTTAAATTAGCCTCTTATTTAAAAAGAACTTAGAACATAAACACATGTTCTTATGCTAACAAAATCAATTACAGCTCGTAGTGATGTAATTAAAAAAGAAGAATCAAATTCAAGCTAAAAATGAAAACACATGAACACTGTGTTGAGTGAAGATCTCTTCATGACAAAAAATAGCTGCATCTATGAAAACAATGCAGGATTGAAATGCCGGGTTCTGGTTCCATTTGTCCATGCACCTGTATGGAAATTTTACGCATTGAGGATAATTATCAGGTTGCAATGACTGGATCCATTGCAAATAATATGGATGTGAACTTTCCCTGTGTAATGTTCTTCATACACTGGACTGAGACGCTCAATATAATGGGTGATGGTTCTTGTGCTCACACCAGAAGATTCTTCAACTCAACACAAAATCTCATCTTCTAAGACAAGTGCATGTCATTTGTGGCTGCCCTGTAACATGCTTGAGATGTCTCACATTCAATCATTATTCACACAGTCCAATTTTAATCATGCCCTTCTGTGGATAACTATTGATAGTTTCTTTGTGAAGCCTTTAATATCCCTATGTGATACTTATTTTATGTTATCATAAACTCACTTTTTTATTAAAAAAATTGACTGCTTATATTTTTAGTTCTTATTTTCATATCATAAGCAAACTACATTTTGATGTTGCTCAAAAATTTCTTTTGAACAGTATTCACTCATTTACTAAAAAGTTTGACTGCTTATATTTTCAGTTCTTATATCCCTCTATCTCCTTAGGATTTCATTTCTGACTCTGCATTACTATTGGATTCCGAGTTATTTAAGTGTACCCTAACTTTCTCAGAAGTTTGTTCCTCAAGTTTAATCACCCTGTATGTTTGTAAATCCATGTATTTAGATCTCAAGCCAGTGACACAAGTTTCACATTTAATGTAACTTGTTTAGTTAAAAATTATAAACAGAGCAATAACTTAACTGGACTGCAACAAAGCAGAATACTTAATAGAGCAATATTATTAAAGACAAAATTTCAAAATATAATGCACTTCAGAGAATAAAAAAAAATTAACCTTAGATTACTAAATCCTTTTGAAATGGCAACATACTCACTAAACATTCCTTTGAGAGACTACATGAACAAAGATATATTTTTATTACTTATTTTATGTTATCATAAACTCACTTTTTTATTAAAAAGTTTGACTGCTTATATTTTTAGTTCTCATTTTCACATCATAAGCAAACTACATTTTGATGTAGCTCAAAAATTTCTTTTGAACAGTATTCACTTATTTACTAAAAAGTTTGACTGCTTATATTTTTAGTTCTTATTTTCACATAATAAACAAACTACATTTTGATGCTGCACACAAATTTCTTTTGAACAGTATCTATAAAAATATCTTGTCATTCTTCCTAGCTGTGACAGACAAAATGGAAAACTTTTCATTTCTTTGTTTTATTTACTGCTTCTTTTCTTTGAAAGATCATTTTCATTCAAAACTTTTCAACAGAATGCCCCCTCGCAAATTCCAATCTATTTATTAGCCTTTTTCTCTTCACTTCAATACATTATAGTGATAACTTAGTTAAGATGATAATGTTTATAATGCCAAAAAACATAAAGGCCATCAGCATATCTTTTTGAGGTTCATTAAACTCTACAGTTGATCAAATATGTCAAATCCACTTTTATAACTTTATTATTATTATTATTTTTATTTGTTTTAATACATTGTCATTATATTAAGCATAATATTTATTAAGATCATATTTGCTATTCTAAAAATACATACAAAAGACTTCTACTGCAGCTCACTGCCATTTGATAAACATATCAATTCTACAAAAGAAAGGGGAGTCTACAATACCAAAAATCAATCTTGATGAATTTAATAAATCTGTTTCATTTGTTTCAGGATTTCATAGTGCTTTTTCAAAGATTCTGGATAAGACAGCAATGCCTGGATTTTGGATAAGACAGCAATAACTTTGCTAAAATTTACATTTATGAGAAATACGAAATTTTCAATTGTCAAAAAAGAATAATGAAGTATCGGACTGCACAGTTTTTTTTTCCTAATAATGCCAAGGAGATTTAATTTTTTAAATTTTCTTCAATAAGTTTGTATGAAATTTTAGAAACTCACAAATGTATAATGATTCTACATCTGAAAATGGCACTTCTATTTAAAATTTGAATGCTGAATGATAACTCTTTGACGAAATAATCTGGAAGACCTCTAACATAAGTAATTTTTCCAAGACAACACATTGCATTTGCTTTTAATATCCCACATAATGACTAATTTTAAGCTTATTTGACATGGCTAATTTGGCAATTATATGCACAAAATACACATATGCTAATAGCTGTTTACATATTGTCAGAAGACATACCAGTTTATAAATATTTTTACAGTTCCTCAAAAACAGTTGCCAAATTTCTCAGCTGTCTGTAAAATGGTCTATTCTTTCTTCTCAACAATTTTTATCACAAAATAAAATTGCATTTAGCCAAAGACTGAAATCTCTTGCATCTCATTGCAATTTTTTATATTTATTACCTGAAAAAGATGAATAAAATAACTCTATGGAAGAGACTTTCATTGTAGCCATTACTATTAAAATACTTTAAAATTTCATATTTTTATCAAATATCATTAGTTATGTTTTTCGAAAATGTGTTCCTCTTATACTGAATTTCATCATCTCTTTTGGTGATATATTTCCTATTGCATTTTGAGATACAAAAAGTGAAAACGCACCCATTTTTAAGTTTCGAAGATCTTGAACAATATGTAAGATATTACTAAAAAATGCCTAACTGATCATTTGTACTTCCTTGCCCCCCACATGAAGTAATTTTTTTTTTAAATATATTGTTATAATCTGACTTATCAGACAGAATGTGTTTTGAGAGGGAGGCTAAATTATCAGGATTAGAATTAGTTTATCAATAATCGGTGGTGAAGAACACAAATTATTTTAACTCATTATTGAAGAAATTTTATCACCCACATCTTGACCATTATCTCACTTTTTCTGAGAGTAAATTCAATTTTTTACCAAAATATGATGCTTTTTTTTTTTTTTCAACTTGATTTTTGTTCATTTAGCAGAAAAGCCTTCTGAATTAACAGTTTCACATGTGGAAGGACAATATTTTTCTTCACTACATTCAGATTAACTTATATTTTCACGTGTAACAGATTCATTTTCATTATCTCACTACAATAACTGTTTTTCAGTTGCATCTGGATGATTAGTGATGTCATCAAAAGTTAATGGAAATTTTACCACTTCTTTCAAATTAAATTAAATTAACTAATTTTTTTCAAAGTAATTAATTTCATTAATTAAACAATTAATGAACTTAGTTACATAATTAAATTCCTTAGTAATTCATTTAAAGAATCAGAAACATTACAAAAATAATTATTGCCTATAATAAATAATAGTGGAAGGCTGATTTCGTGCAACTAGCAATTAAATCCTAAATTTCCCACAAGTAGTCCTGAATGACAATACCTGTGTACTTACTTCAAGAAATACAACTATGAGTAAATTTCCTTTTAACCATCAAGAAGATAAAGTATGCTATCATACCTCAGTACATGTTGAAACAAATTATTAATAATCTGACACACAATTGCAATACTTAATGATTTCAAAAAAGCAAGCACATAAAAATAAAAACATCATCCCATACTTAATAGATCAAATATCATAGTTATGGCAATGGTAGAAGCAAAATTATACCCGCATTTCATATTCCATACATGCACACAACTATAAAATTTAAGACATATACAGTACAAAGTCCGAGATCCGGACGTCCAATATCCAGAATGGTCTAAAATCCGGACCTTAAAGTCGTTTACAAAAATTTATTTAGGAATTTTTTGTTATGCTTTATGCATGCACATTTGATTTCTTCCCTTGCAAGAAACCATATGGAGAATCCTGATTCTTAATTTCACTTCGGCACTAAATAAAATACCTTGTTTTTGAAGGAACTATCATTCTAGCATAAATTTGTGTGATCACTAATTTGACTCCCTAGCGTAACTGTTTGGAACACATCTCAAATCAAAACATTCTACAAAGAAACATTGTTGATTTCACAACTGCAAATATTTTATATCCTTGATGCCAACCTAGTGAATCATTATTTATTGTAATTTACTTTCATCACTGCATATTTATCAACACATGATAGTTTGAATAATGATTGATGAAGTGGTGCCAAAACAATTTTTTATATTAATAATTGAATAACAAAGAGTATGGAAACCTTTCTGTTGACATTATGTTTGGCAATGATTATAGATTTAAGTTAAATGCGCTAAATGTTGACAAAGAAAAATTAAACAAAAATTTCTTTCCATACGCTAAAAATAGATTTTGTTAATGAGATTCATAGACCAGAACATTACATTTAGTGCTATTTGAATTAAGAATAACTGATTTTTTATTCACATAAACCAAGAACCCATGCCAGAGCTCGTATAACCGCACAGAGGGGCACAATTTAGGGAAGACAGAATTTTTGGAATCTAAAGAAGCACTGGGTAACAAAATTAATGCAGGATAAAATTTTTAGAATTTAGGGAAAGCACTGGGACCCAAAATTAAGGGGCAGCAAAAAAAAAGAACTTACAGAGGCGCTTGGTAGCAGAATTCAGGACCAAAAAATTCAGGAATTAAACCTTAAGTATGTGCAAGAATTGGACATAAGTATAATAAATAACTAAACTAATGCAATTCAGGCTTAATTGTCTCAATGCGCATTCAAAGCAAAACAAAATTTAATGGAAAATTTTGTCTTTCATCTGCTGTACATTTATTGGCATGCTACATAGCAATAATGTACAGCAGATGCTGTCAAGATAGGCTAAAATTATACTTTAATGATTCTAAAGCAGATTACACTGTTCCTTAACTTTCCGATTTGATCCAGCTTATTATTTTTTGCAAGCTGTTATAATCATACAGCAGTTTTATGAAAACTAAAGTTTGAACTTTCGATTATGTCAAAAAGAGTTTCTAATTCTGGAGCTGCAACAGGATCTACAAAGCAAAAGCATATTTCAATGCCCATTAACCCTCTGAGCATTACGGGTTTAGCCTTGAAATTTCAAAGTTCCTCAAAATGTCATGAACAAGTGTTATTTTCTTGATTTTAATTCAAAAATGACTCTTTCATTTTGTTCCTTGATTTCTTTTCTTCCAATATAAATCCAAACCAAAATCAGATATATTAAAAAATAGCAGAAATTTTCATGTGTAATGAATATAGAAGGCAGCCTTCTATACGGAAAAATCCGGCCGTAACGCTGAGAGGGTTAAACAAGAAGTGAAATTTCTGCAAAAAATGGATATATGTATATCAGTCTTAAAATTATGCGAGGAGTATGCACTGGAAAGTCAACTGTGTATGGCATAAGATAACAGGAACTTTATGAATTTTTTGTGGATTCCGAAACCCCATTCACAATGAATAACAGAAAAATTATTTGCTATGTTAAAAGTGACGATCAGGACAAAGTGATTATTGAATAGTCAGACAGAGAAGCAGCAAGGGCGTGAAATTGACTGCTCCAATGCTAATAGCTCAAGCCAAAATATTTCATGAAGAAATAAACTTAAAAACTGAATGCACATATTCGACAGACTGGTTAACCAAATTTTAAAATCACTGTATTATAATGCAATTAAAAATTTCAGGTGAAAAAGCTTCATCTGGTACTGAAGCTGTTGAACTATTTACAGATGAATTCATTGAACTCATTAATACTGAAACATTGTCTCCAGGACACATTTACAATGCTGATGAAACTGGTCTTTTCTGGAAATATGTACCATGAAACACTTTGGCAACCTCTATAGAAAAGGCTCTAAGTGGAAACAAAGATTCCAAAGCTAGCCTAACAATTTTAGCATGCGCAAATGCTGCAGGAACGCACAAGTGTAAACTTTTTTTAATCGGAGAAAATACACGGCCTCGAGTATTTAAAGGAGTTAAGATTTTCCCATTATATACACTGCTCGACACTGAAAATGCAACACCCAAAAGTAGTGGTCAGAAAGTGATGAAATTTTGAAAAAAGAGACAGCAAGCAGCAATAAGTGATCTTTATTTCAAAATGATAGTCAGAATACAGAGCGAGAACGGCGTCGGCTCAGTAGGATGTAGGACCACCGCAGACAGCAATGCACGAAGAAACATGCCTAGGCATAGAGTCAATAAGAGTAAGGACGGTGTCCTGAGGGATGGCTCTCCATTTCCTTTCAACCATTTGTCACAGTTCGTCTTCTGAACGAGGCAGGGGCAGAGTCTGCAAACGGCGTCCAATCACATCCCACACATGTTCGATTGGTCACAGGTCAGGAGAGTACGGTGGCCAGGGAAGCATCTGCATACCTTGCAGAGCAGGTTGGCAGATGCGAGCACTGTGTGGTCGGGCATGCTGAATTATTGCATTAGGCAGCCCCTGAAAGTAGGGGATTGCCATCGGCAGCAATACATTATCCAAGTATTGTTAGGCCACCATAGTGCCCCGAATACAAACTAGTGGTGACCTGGAATCGTAAGCAATAGCGCCCCAAACCATTATGCCATGTTGTCGTGCAGTGGGGCGTTCCACAGTTACTGCCGGATTAGATCTGTCTCCACGTCAACGCCACACACATATGCAGAGACTGTCACTGGATAAACAGAAGTGTGACTCATCTGAGAACACGACATTTTGCCATTCTGTCATCCACATCACTCCAGTCCGGCACCATTCTTAACGTTGGCATCTATGCTGTGGGGTCAATGGCAGTCTTCTTAACGGATGCCATGAGTGCAGGCCACATTCAACCAATCGACGGGAAATGGTTCTCTTCGACACGGGAATATCCAGGGTATGCACATCCTGCAGAATCGCAATACAAGTGACTTGCGGGACCGCCACACCTTGTTGGCAGATGCGTCGATCCACACGTTCTGACGTCACTCTGGCTGCACCTGCACCCCTCCTTCTTCCCACATTCCCTTATTCCAACCATGTTCACCATAGCCGATGTACCGCGCTCGTATCCATGTGGGTATCATCTGCGATTTGACGTAAGGACCAACCTGCCCTTCTTAGTCCGATCACCATATCCCTCGTAAAATCGTGTATCTGCTGGAAGTGCCTTAGTTGACGGCGGCTTGGCATTCTCTCCTATTACACGTATCCTCTGGGACAAAAATCAACTTTCTTTGATAATTCGTCTGGCATAAATAATGACATGAATATAGCCCATTCTGCATGTTCCTTTCCTTATATCTTACTTCACGTGCGTCAGAGAGCTGCGCATTTCACATCATTCGCATAACACAGTGTTGACGTCCGTCTACTCTAAAATTTGCATAAATTTCTGACCACTCCTTCTTGATGTTGCATTTTCAATGTCGAGCAGAGTATCATGCAAATAAAAGAGCACAGATGGCATTTTTAAAATCTTTTAAATTTCTTGAATAATGGCAAGACTATTCAAGAAATTTTGAAATATTTTAGCATAAAATCTGCTGTGAGGAGCATTGCAAGACCGTGGGAGGATGTGCCTGCAGATACTTTAAAAAATGCTTGGCATTATTTATGGCCAGCTACCATATTTCATGGTGAGGATGAAGAAGACGATAACTGCGAATCTGAGTTCTTTCGGATATCACAAACCATAGGTGATATTTTCCAATTAATGGATTTTGTAAAGAAATGTGGAGAAGCAGTAATAAATGAAGATGATATAACAGAAGTTTTTCATTACAATGACAAAGCTTTAATTACCAATCAATTAACGGACGGCGAAATCTGTAATATGGTTTTACAGGACTTGAATAGTGGAACTTTGTAACTCAACAAGAAATTATGTCTCTCTATAAAACCGAAAAGAAAGTATTAGCACAAAAAAAAAAAAGAAACAACTTAGACAATTTACATTCAAAGAAATTTTTAATAAAGTAAAATTTGATAATTAATAAAGTAAATATTAAACTTTTTTTTTGTAAATTTTGATACCCTTTAGATCATAAATGCTTCATTATTTCATAAATAGCGATTTCAGATTTTTAATTTTATAATTTCTACATGACATCTTATTAGATTTAAGCTGATGATCTAATATCCGAAAAAATCCCAAATACAGAATCGGTGAAGTATCGACAAGTCTGGGTCTCGACCTTCGTACTGTACATATTTTGGAACATCATATACTTACACCTTTATTCCCGGACTTAGAACTGCAATACAAGCCTAGATAAAAATAAAACAAACAAATAAATAAGTAATATTTTTTAAACATATCAAAATAAACTGAAGTTCTTTCAATTATTAAATTTGCTGATATACTAAGAGGAATATCTGCAATTAAAAAAATAGCCATCACATATTATTTCTTAAATGACGATGTCTTAAAAACTTGGTGCACAATGAATTCCTCCTCCAAGTGCCAAATTAATTATACTTCTGATTTTTGTTCTTTAATACGCATTTACATTTTAATATAGAAACTAAGCCATTCATTACGTCATAAAATTTGTAAACTGTAATAAATGAACATTAGCTCATTGAGTACCCCCACATTAAAAAAAAAAGTTATTTTTTGGCCACTATTTAGTGACTTCTATTATGGTGGTTGCAATAATATGTAAGTACCGTTATTATTATTGATTAATGTATCATAAATGTTCTCAATATCATGTAATAGATTTCTAAAACATAATATTATACATATATCTGTTTTAGACCAAACTGGCTTGTATTCTTTTGGATATGTAAGGTCCATATGGACAAAATTTTTATTTTGTCCACTTACATACCACTAAAACCATTACTTCATTCAATTATACAGAGAATTTGTTTCCTTTGCAATACAAGTAGTCAAATCATACATGTAGTTTGTAGTAGAATGTATGAGACAATATCCAAACTAATACAAGTGGTGTGTTATGCTAACATATGTTGTGTGTATTGGGATGTAAAGGGTGCTTGATCTATCAAATGAATTAAAATTACATGGTACAGAAAATTAATTTTAGGTAACTATTTGTTATATAACAATTAAGTTATGGTAGTAATCTGATGAAAATTTTAGCCTCAGAGAGAAAGCAGCTTTACTACTCA
Organism: Stegodyphus mimosarum; assembly: GCA_000611955.2. Taxonomy (NCBI): domain Eukaryota; kingdom Metazoa; phylum Arthropoda; class Arachnida; order Araneae; family Eresidae; genus Stegodyphus; species Stegodyphus mimosarum. The sequence continues at coordinate 299,180 of KK119455.1, forward strand.
CATAATGAAAAAAGTACTTTTTCTAAATTATTATTATTTAAGTTTCAAAGTTTTAAAATAGTTCCATTCAATAAAACAAAATCAGTAGCGGTCCATACATAAAGATAATGGCATTTAGTTATATATTGAATTCAATTTCAAACATGCAAATAACTTGGCTTACATTTGCACAGAATGAGAACTTTCAAGATGAAATTGCTTAAGTTAATATAAGATTTAGTATTGAATAAAAAATTGTTATATACGACACTACATCACAATATAATAAATATTCAGTAACAATTCAACCACGACATGCTACTATTCTCAGCAGACAGATATAGATATAATAAATTTTACATAATGTAATACATATTAAAAAGCATTATTTGCAATTTTAAATTTATTCAACAACATCAAACGCTAATTTTTTAGCAGAATTGCTCCTCCTTTACATCATGCTTTACACTTGTAAAGTATTTTCAAATTTTCTTAAATATCTGTATCCATTGCAATCGGTAGAGGCAGATGTTTGAAATCAAAATCATCTGATTTTTTTGCCACAGTTATTTTCAACATTCTGTAAGAAATTATTACATTTCGCCCAGCATGCTTGTGTGCTATAAATGGTTAACATGTCCAATTAGCTAATTGGAAAATGTGTGGTTCAAATCCTGGTAAGAGCACAAATGATTTCTTGTATTTCCTTTTCAAAAAACCTAATAATTTAGTTTGAAGGCCTAATTTTATACAATTTATTGGTTATCACAGAACATCAACAATAAACACAAACCTCGACATTAAAGATAAAAAAACAGTTCCATATTGACCTCAGGCCAATATTGCATAGCACATGAATAGAAATAAAATCAAAATTATTCACAAATACATTAAAATAGGATTACAATATATAGAGGCTCTTTGCATAATTTTTAGATGATTTTGCTTTGCTGTTAAAAAATCATCTGCTTGGAAATTTTTTTAACTGTAACTATAATTTTGAAAGTATAAAGTATTGTCTGCTACTTGACAGTTTTGTATTCATGCAAAACGGAACTTTTGAAGTAACAATGGATGGAAAACTATGTTTATGTTCTTTCCATAGAAAAGTATTTGTATCTAGTTATTAAACACGTTGTGAAAGCCATGGTTTTGCGATACATAAATATAAATTAGGGAATGTTGTCAATAAGAAAGAAAAGAAAAAGCCAAAATTTACTTCAAGTGAAAAAATTGTTCTAAATACATATCCAAGGAAGAATAGAATGTTTTGAATGATGAAAAGGTAAGACCTTTAATGTTAAAAGAAAATCCACCAAATCAGAGGAAAGTTGCAAAATCAATAAAATGCTCAGTGTCTACTGTAACAGAAGTGATTAATGCTGATTTGAATTTTAAAAAGGTGAAAAACATAATGTGCATCATATGTCTCCATGATATACTGCCGATCATGGAATGTGCTGCAGAATTCACTGTCAGAAACATTTATCTGGACAAAAATGGAAAAATCCTGTCACAATAGATGAATCTAGGGTGTACTTAAATTACTGCAGTAAAAAGAGATCCATTTATTATCATCAAAGAGGAGAGAAACAAATCCTAAAACATGGTTCAAAAGAATCTAAAGAAAGTTTTCCAAAGGGATTATTGATTGTTGCTGGTTTTTCATAATTCAAATTAAAAATGAAGAGAATGCAGAAAACTGTTAAGATCAACTTCACATATTATCAGAAACATATTGTATACCCAATTTTCAAATATGAAATATGTTCTCTTTACCCAAAGTGTGATCAATCAGTAGAACAGCATCAAGACAAAACATGCAGCCAATGTTAAAAATCCAATGTTAATTTCCTAGAAAAAAATAGACCAAGAAATGGGTTTCAAAACCATACCTTTCATGCATATCCCAACTAAATCGCCTGATGTATCATCACCCATGTAATTTTGCACTTTTGGACTAAAAAGCAGGTTGTTCAAACGTCGACTTACAGCCTCCTTGGACTTCAGAAAGCTGTCCAAGATGAATGGGATAAAATACCTCTCCCATTACTACAAAAGACTTTACTGTCTGGAAATTATGGTATAGAAAGACATCCAAGAATAAGGATTATCAAATAAAATATTATATTACAAAAATTTTGGGTAAAATATTTCTGTAACTACAATCAATATCATCTTAAAAAATGTGTGAACAACCTCTGTAAATGAACTTCTGTATACCTTGAGAACTTCAAAACATGGCACAACAGAGAGAGAAAACATGAGTTAATCTTAGGAAAGAAATTACTTACACAATTAGATAAGGTAATTTTTATGGGTGTCAGGGATACAAAATGTGTGAGCAAGACTCTAAGGCAAAAGAAATTCAGAAATTGGTCCATGAGAAAAAGCACAAATTGAATAAAGTGTGCATTATGCAAAAACTGTTGATAAGAGAAGGCATGAAAATTTTTCAGTGGGAGATAAAGTACTGAAATGTTTGGTAAATTTTGTCTTAGTGAACTATACGCAATGAAACATATGCACTTGTGATTTATTTAAAGGGAAGAGGTAGGACAGAATATTATTTCATCCTTTACTATAACTTCTCCTTTCCATACTTCTCATCAGAATGCAAATTAGATTTATATGTATTTAAGCTTCTGGCAACTGCGTCTTGCTGTCAGTATTCAATGCCAGCTCTTCCAAAAGTCATATTTTGGCTTTTGCATCATGCTAGCCAATGTTTTAAAATATGTGCTGGTAAAATTTCTAAGCCAGCCAAAGTAAATATTTTATGCATAGTCTTAGACTACGTTTTTACATTTGAATTTAACTTCATGTTAATTTAAACATCCACAAAGAGTAGAAGTTTTGTCTGTAGCATGAATTGTGCCTATACTGTTACTTTAAAACTAAATAAAAAGGTTATTTTAACCTTCTTCAGTATTTTGTGAATTGTTTAAGATCTAGAGATAAATCACTTTTATCTAGATGGGTATGCAGGAGTTTAGGTTCCAGTTACAATAGAAACCCTAAAACCAGCAGTAGACATCAAAGTGTTGGGTATCCACGCATCTTCAGAGAAAAAGGACTGTTCTGCTTGGTACAGCAAAATCAGTGCCAAGCAGTAGATAAGCTGACAGCTCAGTACAATGCAGGTCTAAGTGCAAGTGTTTTGGAACACACAGCTCAGAGAACAATGTTGGATTTGGGACTGTGCAGCAGACATCTCATTTCAGTGTCTTTGTTGACCAAGCATCATTGTTAACTACGCTTGCAGCATGATTGGGAACATTGAGACTGGACCATGGATAAGTGTAAGACAGTGCCCTGGTCAGATGAATCACTATTTCTCATTCACAACATTCATGGTTATGTCTCCAGGCAAACAATTGCTCCCCCTTCTGTACAGCAGGTCATATACATGCTGGTGGTGGTGGCATCATGCTTTGAGAGATGTTCTCATTGGTGGCTTTGGGATCTTCCTGCGAACTATCTTAACACAATTGTGGATCATTTGCACCCTTACATCCCAAATGGAAATGGAATCTTCCAACAGGACAATGCTCCCATGTCACAAGGCTCGAATTAAGTTGGAGTGGTTCAAGGTGCATAAGGAAGAATTCCAACTAATGTCCTGGCTACCTTACTCGCCAGATCTTAACCCAATAGAGCCCATTTGGGACATCATAGAGCGGCAGCTCAGAACTTAAACACCACCATGTCAGACTATCTCAACTTTGCATGACTGCTGCTTAAACATTTAGTATAACCTATTTCCAGTCATCTACCAAAAAATTGTGGCATCCATGCGAAGGTGAGTTACAGCTGTATTGGAGGCCAACAGTTGCACAATGCATTATTGAGTAGGTGGTCATAATGTTTTGGCTCTTCAGTGTATATATAAAAGAAATATTCACAGAGATTTATAACATTACAGTCAACTCTATTAACTGAAACAAAATAAAAAAAATATGATAAACAGAAAACCCATTTATGAAATATTTATTTTTATTATTTGAAACAATTAAAGGAAATACCGCAATATTTTAAAGATACTTATGTATTAGCACAACCATTTTAATGGAAGTTGCCAAATTTAGAATGGCATCAAAATCTGGCAATCAGTAATTTTTCAGTTTTTCATAAATATTTTATGCATTTAGTTGTAATAAAAGTCCCAATGACTTTTATAAGCATATCATATCTTTTATCTGAATTTCAAAATATGTGCCTGTAAGAAAGTGCAGTAAATTTTCTGCAGAAATACACAGCTTTCTCTGAAAAATGCAAAAGGAAACAATTGCTTTGAAACATTTCTAAAAATAATTGCCTCAAAATTTACACCAAACATAAAAGAAACAAAAACCTACTAGTAAATAGTTTTATAAATTGATTTTCAGGGCAAATACTTATTTAAAATGTAAAATATGTAGATATATATAATAAATATACTTCTGCAATTTTAAGTCACCATTTTTTCCTTCTGCAAAAAACCGCCAAACTGTGCTCAGGTGATTTGCTAATACCCAAGTACCATTTTTAAATGCTTACACACACAATTAATGATTTAAACACATTTCACTTACTATCTTCTTCAGCCTTAGTATTTCCCTCCTTTAACAGATCTAATTCAGCCAAAAGCTTTATGTAATTTTGGCTCTTCTTAAAAGCAGGAAAATATTGTTCTTCTTGCATTATATCATAAACCTAAAATGAATAAAACAAAAATGAAAATAAATATTAAACAATAAATAAGATAACCTATCATTAAAACATAATAAGTTAACTGTAAGTAAAAGCTTACAAGTTACTATTGTATTCTTTGTATAAATTGCATGCTTTGCAATCAATATCACCATTGCGCAAGCTGATGCCTCCTATAATGAAACGGAACTTTCTTCGTATACAAATATACTTGTTCTATCATAAATCAAGATATAATTAAAAATTAATGCAATGTTCTCTGATTATTATGTTTTCATTCATCTACATGATCTATGAAAATTATTTCCTGCACATATCTCTAATAAAATTGATCATAAGCTCACAACTGCAGAAGATCCTGTCATTTATAGCATTCGCTTATCTTTTTCAGTATCTGTTTTAACAATACTTTATCTCCTATGTATAATGTGAACTAAGTATCAATACCAATTATTAGCTTACACAAAAAATCGATACTGATTTTACTGAAAATAACTGAATAATGGATAATCAAAGAAAGGGCACTCACTGTGTGTAAATATGCTTCATATTCAAATAAATATTACTTTCAGAACCCCTACCAAATTAATTTTCAGACAACAACCAGAAGAATAATTAAGGAGAATTTTTCATTAATTTCTTCATCTCTTTTCATAGTTCATCCATGACAATGTTAACTTTTGCAGCCTGTTTGAACACAGTTTAAATCTGCAACCCCTAAGAGGAAGAACCTTAAAATGACATCTCACCAATGAGAGAGACTTAATTTTGTTTTCAATTAAATAAAAATTGTTTGCTTAAAAATGTGTAACTATTTTATGTATGCAATATAGCTATGAATGTAATGTAACTATGCATAAAATGCCTTATTTTTTTATCCATTATTTTACGTATAATTATGGCTGTAAAAAGTTTTAATGAAGTTTTGAAAAAGGTTTAAGCAGTTTAAAAAGAATTTTAAAAATGTTTTTCCCTAGTATTTATGTAACTATTGAAAAAGTCTTTTTGAAGAACTGGGAACATAAATTGGGTAATGTACCCAATGTTAGGAAAACTGCTCTTTTATGGGAATCAATCACAGCCATTCTTTCACTGAACTCAACTGGTTCTTTTTTACAACTCATCACTCACTATAACAACAGTGCCTTAATTGAGTAAGATTGGTATGAGGAGTGAATTAAGAGTGATGTGCACAGATGCAGCATAAAGCAGAAAGAACTGAGTAAGCTATGAGATTGGGAGAATTGATTAAACTGAACTCTGGACTGAATTCTTTCAATTGTTGGTTTGAGATTCTCTAAAAACTTCTTTCTACATAGAACTAATTACAAAATTATGGAACAAAAATAAAGCTAAAAAAGTTGGAAAATGATAAAAATTAAAATCACATTTAACAAAGGATGACAGACATTCCTTTTCCTTTGAAAATTTTAAATCAAACATTCCTGGCACAGTTTTAACAAAAGCTGTCGGTGGGTAAACTCTGTTACAGCTACTACTACATTTTGTTGAGCTACCATTTGCTTGCTCAGTAAAGTTAATCGAGTCTTTGTATCAACTCATGAGCAAATGACTCATCTCTACTACTCACACAGCAGACGAATGAAAAATGAGTGGTATAATTAATATAGTTCAGTATAAGTATAATAAGCAAATGTTTCAGTATAATTAATATAGAACAAAAATGAAATTCTGCACAAGGAGCATTATCCCAACATACTCTGAAAACACAAACATATCAACTAATATGAATATAATATAAGAGTTTCTTAGTTTTTATTCTCTGCTTTGTTAATGGGGCCATGTTTAATTGTTCACCACATGCATAAAGTTCAATAAAATTGCCATGGCTATAAATAAAGTTCACTTCCTTATAGATTTATTCTCTGTCTCTAACACATATATAGTCAGATATGATTCAATTAATGGCTGTCAAGAAACTGGAAAGATTAGTTAAATCAAGAATGCATCTTGATTCAATTTTAATAACAAATATAAATTTTAGAACATTTTTGTTTGCACTTATGAACTATCAAATTATTTTATATTTTAAACATGCCAAGAAAGGAGAGGGAAGTAAATTCAATCTAATTCCAGCATGTCTGGTACATCAAATATAAGTTTAAATTCATCTCTAATACAAAATGTCCTTCTTGACTCCTAGAAAATGGAGGTCTAGCAAAGGTGCCTGTTTACGCCTGCAAAAATCAAACTTACACATGGCTCTTTTCAGTAGGAAAGAATTTTCTAACCTGCATATTGATTTTTTTTTAGATGGTTATTGTGCTTGACTATGTTTGTAAGTGTAAATTCTTTTAATAAGGAACTCAAATTCAACATTTAATTTACTGCAAAATAAAAAGTGAAGAGTACAGATTTTTATTCATAACTTTGTAACACATCGTTGATTTTCTTGATAATCAATAGCTAAAAGATAGCCAGAAAATTATCAAAGATGTAAAACATTCTTACAGAATACAATGGAAAAAAGAGTAGTCATCAATGAAAAAAAAAAGCAGAACAAGCACATGCTTAAAATAATCAGATTATTTTCCTGTACCTGCATCAATATTCTAAGATAAACCATAATTAAAACTGCATTAAAAGGTTCTTTTTTGTGGTCTCTGCAGATGTTACATATCCAGATGAAGGAGGATATCCAGATGTCAACAAATTTATTGAATGAAAGTGCTGGGTATCAGGTTTTTGAATATTAGTGAAAACATTTCAGTCTGCAAAGAACTTACTGATACAGATTTATTTGGAAAAAAAAAAAAAAGGTTAAATCTGAGGACAGTCCCC
>KK119455.1:306679-335629 GCA_000611955.2 Stegodyphus mimosarum
GGGGGGGGGGGGCTTTAGCGACTTATTTTCAACAATCAAGAATGTGCATGCAGCAGTTACTGGATAACAGTGATATAAATGAAAGCAGAAAGGGTACAAGTGAGTCTCGTTCTTTTTTATTTTCCTTGTTAAATGGAATCTGCGTAAATGCTATTAATAAATTTTTTCCAACAAATAAGTCAATGACAATTGTGATGCAAATATGTTTCTTTTTCCGTCTATTTTATAATAAATATTTTTAAATCTGTGCGTAATGCTATATTTTGAAAAACTAAGTTAATACAATAATGCCAAACCTATTTATTGGGTAGACTTCAGTAATTTTGTTATGTAACAGTAACTCAAAGTTTTTTGCCAATCCAAATGGATTTGACTAATCGAGGATTAACTGCATTACTTTCAAAAAAGAGCCTTGATGACAGCTCTGCCGTTGTTTTGCACTTGGAAATGGTAATGTAGATTTACTGCCTTATCAATAATATAATGAATGCATTAAGAACAGTCTAGCCCATTTTTTAACACCAGTAACTATGTTTTTTACTTGTTTTAGAACCTCACTTGCTTTAACAGATATTATTTCCATACATGTTTCACCTACTCTTTTCATTTTGGACATCTGAGTATCCTACGTCTACTCTCCATTCACCAAGAATTTCTTTTCAAGGTGTGAATTATAATTTACACAATTTATAATGATCAAGTCTTTTGGAGAATCACCTTACATAGCAACATCTTGGCAACCTCCAACTCCTCATCTTGTTATTTACAGATCTTGTTCTTGACTTGAAAAAATATATTTTACCTTGAGAAAAGAATTTTAGTCACTATGCTAAAACATCTCAGCTTCTACACACAAAACAACACAGTTTCCAAAAAATGATAGTTTAGTTTATTGGCTTTATTAAACAATTTAAATGCTAACAAATATTTTGCATTAAAAGATTGCAATAATGAACTCTAAGTTTTGAATACAGCTTTAAAATATATTAAACTTGTAAACCAGCGGTCTTCAAACGTTACCGACTGACAGAATCCTTAGAATTATGAAGTGTTTGGGGGGGAGGCATTGCACCCTTAGAAAAACGTATCTTATGATAATATTTAAAGTAGATCAAAATGTTATTAGTACTTTAAAGACAATTAAAAACTACTACCTGTTTTTGTTAAAAAATTTTAACATAAAATTAATGTAATTTACACTATTAATTTGTGCTTTGGGTATCACCTGCTTATTTAGTGACTGGGGTGTGCTTGCATTTCAAAGGTAACTAAATGCATTTTTATGTTTTTTAGTTAGGCCAACTAGCAGGAGTGCTTTGTAATTTTCTTTTTGAATTTTTATTTCAATTTATGGGAGCTGACCTTAGGTTCCACAGAATACAGTTTGAAAGCCACTGTTGTAAACCATTACCATTGGTGGTAATTTGACATTTCTTTACATATTTCACAGGCAGCATGCATTCATATATTGTACGAGAAAAATACGTACAATCTAGAATGGCCCTTCATATAAAAAGCATTATGTTAAACGTCAAAATATCATGAAGAGTGTCCTGGAAAAAATAGTAGATATTTATGTATATTTTTACAGTATAATATATGCAAGTTTTACATAAAATTTAGATATATTTACGCAAAAGATTGCAGTTCATTTGTAACTTTTACATACAATATACGCAAATTTCAGGGATAAATATACATAAATCTTTCCATTTTTACTTCATATATTTTTAGTGAAAATTTATGCAAATTCGAGCAATTTTTTTACTTTTTACAAGCGTATACTTTACACAGAAATTTACCTACATTTTTCCTATTTTTTTACTATGCATACTCGAGATCATTTTTGTAAAAATTCATTTTCTAGATATATTTTCACAGGTTAATACCATATTTCTATCATTATATGCAGACAATATACACACATTACGCATACAAAACACCATTTTAAACACATTTGATTTTTATAAACTGGTGCATTTAGTTATATAGTGATAAATTAGAATAAATGTACTTGATATAGTTAATGTTTAAAACATGCTATCCACACCTGTTTTCCCCCCTGCATGTGCTGAAATTTTCCACAATTATTAAATATGATAAGCTAAAATAAGAAACCAAAAAGTTGTTCATTAAGCAAATCAGTTTTCTAAAAATATATGAATTACTATTGTAGAATTTTATATTAAAGGAATTACTGAAATAGAAAATTAAAATAATTAATGTCATTTAAAAATACAAATTTTTGTTTAAAAAATTCTTGAATGATCAAATAACTAAGCAAATTTCAAAAATAAATTACTTTTGTATGCTTTAACTTGAGAAAAAATAAAAAACAGACAGCTACCATTTTTTTCAGATTACAACTTCTTACTTTCCAATCTCTATAGAATTTCCTCTTTATTAATGACCATTTTATTCTTTTGTTAATATTTCACAACTAATGGTGTTTTCAAGATACAGTGAAACTCAGAAATTTATCTTTTTCCCATATCATTTTGAAAGTATTTGAGACAGTGAAACTCAGAAATTTATCTTTTTCCCATATCATTTTGAAAGTATTTGAGCTAATGCTTTAATACTATACATATTTTGCCCATTGAAAAATAATATATACTAATTGATATAGTATATATGGCAGTCTAAAATTTTGGTTTGATATGTCTCATGTAAATTGAAAGCCAATTTAAATCAATAAATAATAATAAAGGATACATAAATTAGAAACAGTGACTGCTAAAAAAAAACAACCCTCTTAATGTTATTATTCAGAAAATAGTCAATGGAATTTAAATTCCATTCAACGTTAACTAAAACGAATCTTAAACATTGTGATTTATCATTCTTTACTTGGACGGGAGGAGTAATTCTCTTCTCATTTCATCACCAATAACAACAACAATAATAAAAATCCTTAATCCTAAACTTTATTATGCCCTTTACATTTCTGTTCAATTAAATTTCATTTGTTTTAGGTACCTTAACATAAAATATTATTACAAATAGACATTATGATGCTTAATGCATGGATAGGTTAATTTTTGAACACTTAATGATATGTGTTATGATTTCAGAGTTATTTCTAAGACTTTCAGAAAGCATGAATTAATAATTGATTGTTGAAATGTTAAATATTTTTCTAGCTTTTTTCCATTATTTCTAAAAAGAAAATATGTAAATAAAAAGAAAATACTTTTTCTTATGAAATTCAGAAGATGCCTACAAAAATCAAAATGATGAAGTCATAAAATTAATACACAGTATTTTAATTATCTAGTTTTACATTAAATTTCAAAGTTTTACAAGTCTTCACAAATACATAAAAGCAGTAGGAAACTGAACTCATTTTTCCATATTCAGCATCTGAAAAAGAAGTGAAGACAACAGTTAATAAAATGAACATTATCAAAATATTAATGATTTGAAAAATGCTATGTATTTTTTTCCTATTTAATTTTCACATCAAATTAAATGTTAAGTATTAAATTCAAAGACTGAAAGCAAAACTAGCATAATCAAGTTTTATAGGAATAGTAAATAACGTAACAAGTGAATTTAACCTGTATGCTACAATAAATTAAACTCTAATATAATTTGTTCCTTTTGATAAAAATGTACACAATTACTTAATAACAAAAAGTTCCTTTCTATGTGTCAAATAGAGAAGTGATGAAACATTCATCTCTATTTAATGCTATGAATTATATTATAAATGAAACTAATTAATAGTATGGCCCAAAATATTTTACACATTATGCTTATTTTAACATTAATTCCTCTATTACTTTATTCTGAGCATATTTTAGATGCTTATATAAAGATTACTTGACACTAGGGCAGATACTGCATCCTTAGAGCCGAGAAGGAACAGTTTTATAATGGTTCCAACACTTTTACATAAGTTGGCCACTGTTTGAAATAAAGAGAGTTTCGTAAAAGTGCCTTTACAGAAAGGTTGTCTTACCCTTATGAAGACAAATTGTAACTTGTAAAAAGAAACCTTTATAAGTTTGCCACTTAGGTAGCAGCTGTTTCAATTGCTATACAGATTAGCAAAATAAATGAAAAATTTATTTACATTACAGATATAAAGATAGACACCAGGAAGGTAGCTTTTTGTATATATTAGAAATTAATCAGCCTAAGCAATACAAAGACCTTTTTCATAATTGTAATTCTGACATTTTGAACATGGGTTGACTCAAATAAAAGTACTGCAATCATTATGAAGAATTTCTTCAAGAAAGTAAATGGTATTTAAATGACACCTATGCTCTTTGCAACAACAGTTACCAAATCCTTAATTACATATAATGATCTCTGAGATATGTATTTTTATTTGACTGAAATTACACTTATTCTGTAATATTTTCACAAGATAGGATTACTTTATAATACAGAAAGATACATTAAATCTGTTTCTTAAACTGTGGGCTGCAGCAAGGGTTGCCAAAAATTTTAGCAGTTTTGATATTTCTTTTAACTTATCATAATAATTTTACAATTACCAAATATCTTTACACAATGTATCTGAAAATAGATAAAAATAAGACAATACAGACAAAGAAAAAACTGAAAATGTTTCAAAGCATTCTTTTTATAATACAAACGTTCATTTTACTTATTTTGCACATGATGCTGTCATTTTGCCTGTTACTCATTTGAAATTTTCACATTGTTCTATGTCTTAAAATTAGAAATTAAAGTTAATGACCTAAAACTGCAATAGTATATTACAGTACAAACGAAAAAATTGATAGTTTCACTCACATATGTGTCGGATTTGTGCAATGCTTATGGGGTCCTGGGGTCGAGAAAAAATTTCTGTGATAAAAAGGTGTTGCAACTGAAAAAAGTTTAAGAAGCTTTGCATTAAATCAAGCTGAGTCTGTAGAATAGAAATATGCAAGTTTTCGAAAAATGAATGATTTTTTTCTTTGCTTTATTTGATGATACTTAAATATTAATAAATTATTTTAAAATACATTAATTAACCTATTAAACACAGCCAAAGAGAAGCATTTTGCTTACCATCACGATCATTTTACAAAATCAGCATTTTGTTAACATGCAGTTCTATATATTAAAAAAAATTATGAACAGGAAATACATTGTTCAACTTAAATTTTACATAAGTAAATGTTTTCTGTTTTAAAACTGGCTTAACGCATTAAATCAAAAAAGAGAATTCTTTATAAATATACATACTGTGGTTTAAAATGTTGTCTAAATATGTCATGCTTAAGTTTTAGAGGTATCAGAGTAAGAGTTACTTTAATTAAATGCAAGGAGAGGTAGGTACTAAATTAGCAGCATGAGCAGTAGCACATTTTGCTTTGGAAAGATCTCGAATGAAATCTGATAGCAGAATGTAACCTCTTTATTTACTAATATAATTTAAGGATAAAGAACTTAATATAAATCAATGAATTTTTAATAAACTATAGTTAAAAGCATAGAAACTACAATTCATTTTCAGTTTCAAGTTATGTTTGCTTTTGTTTCGTCAAGAATATTATTGTGAAATTATAATACAAATTTACACATAACATGTGCCAGAATTGCTTGCTTAAAAACTAAACTTATGAGGTTAAACAGAGTGCAAATTCAAGCAGCCTAACACTATTTGTACTAATCAAATTGATGATTAATAAATGATGATGACTAAAACATTCTGACTCTTTAATTTAAAAGTTAAAAATAATTTAAATTACTACATTGGTGATATCTTATGGTTAGCATTATCTTTTGTTTACTTTACATAAGTACTAAAAACATATTTAATACAGGAAGTTTCATACATTAAATTATTAGTCATATATATGGCTATTTTACACATTTCAATAAACCAGAAACCAATACACAATTTAAAGTACTATCAGTTAATTCCTCGAGAATCAGAATATAAATCTTCAATTAAGATAAGAACAGCATCTCAGTTTGCAATATAAAATATTTTGTATCTACATTCATAAGTATTCTCAGCAAAATAAGGAAACAAACAGAAAGATGAATAACAATAAAATTATAAATAATACCATAAAAAGTTTAAAAAAGCCACATAGAATGATAGCAAGACTAAATGATTGAAGTCTTCATTCAAAAATCAATTTAAATTCAAAACTTTCTTTTCTTTCTTTTTTAACATCTCAAAATAGGGTTACTGCTTTCACTATGTAAATTTCCTGTCCTGGTCAAAAAAAAAAAAATTGTCATTTCACTTGCAGGAAATATTTGCTGCAAACTTTGTATGCAAATGATAAAGTGAAAAAATTAAATTGTGGCTTGAATATTTTCTTTAAATAATGAAAAATCCCCATGTAATATTAATTTATGATGCACATGAAGCTTCTTTCTCTACGATTTGATGCAGTCATTTTAAAAAGCTAAATTATGTAAAAATCACAAAGTTTTTAGCAATATTAATATGGTACAAAATCATTTATAAATTTTCTGAAAAACAGCCCACAGATTAATGAATTAGATACCTAAAACATAATTCTGTATATGCATTTGCTTACACATACTTAAAATGAATTAAATACACAATAATTTAAGTAAAACATTGTCAGTAAAATTATACATTTTAACAGATAATAGCAGTTACCAAGCTCTAGCTTAGCATATTAATTTCAAAAAATTCTTAATTAGCAGGATGACTCAATCAAGGCAAAGTATGAAAGAAATCTACCTGGTGGAGTAGTTTCATGAAGGATATATTTAAAAGAAGATAATCATGTTTACATTACACATGGCAGAAACTGAGACAACACCATACAGCTGAACTATTTACGAGGAATAAAACTTAGGTCAAAGTACCAATTCTGGGAGGCTTTGAGCACTTGGGCACAAAAGAGCTTTTCAATTTAAAATAGAACATGAGCTAATGGTATTTGGCAATAAGGAATGATGATGACTCTCCGTGTTTAACCTGATGCACAGTATTTGGTAATTTTTGCATTCTAGTATAAATGTTACAAACAGACTCAAATAACACTAAATGCCACAATTTACTTGTATATTTTCCTTGTAATTTCCTCCTTAATTTTCCTAGCATATGATTTAGAAACTGATTTGTGGTAACAATGTATACTGTATACACAAATAGCAAACTATTTGTGTATACAGTATACACATCAGTTTCAGCAATATTATTAGGTAAAAATAATATTGCTGAAACTGATAAAGTCGTTTGAAATACATAATATATATTAGTGAAAAGATGGATGGAATATGTGAGTAAATATGATAAATTAGATTACAATAATAATAAACAAATAACATAAAAAACTGAAAGAATTTTATTTGAAGTTATAAGAAGTTCATTGAGTTTATTTGAAGTTAAAAGAAATTTTATTTGAAGTTATTTTTTAACTCATGGAAAGACAGATGATAGCATTTCCAACTTATTAAATTCAATTAGACTCTACCTTTGTCATTTTTAACTAATATTTTGCATTTTCTTATAGTTTTCATAAATTTACTATTTTTAGTAATATAAAAATATATCTGTAACAGGATATAAGGGTTAATTGAGTTAATATAGAATACGTTCTCTAGAAAAAAATTTAAATTATTATACTTTAACAAAAAATTCATATTAGTTACAGCAAAACATCAAAAGCTAAAATTACCAGAGTTGCATGCAAATCTAGTTTTACTCCATTCTCGAGAACTAGTTTATTAATACTTTCAATTTAATTTTTAAATAATAAATAAATAACAGCTTTTAGCTACTTTTTTAGCTTTAATTATTTTTTTCCTGGTAAAAAATAACCATGGAGACTATTTTTAGGAAATAAACAAAACTTTAAGCATGCATTTTCCACAAACTTGGTACAAATACTTCATTCTAGTTCTGTTGCAATACATGAATTTATAGGACTTACATTAATCAAAATTTTTCTTAGATGTAGAGAATTTCATCTTCACTACCCAAAAATTCAGTTTCATTATTTTTCTCAAGGTCTGAAATCATAGTTTCATTTCCTACTGAAACTATATCAGGACATTCTCATTTATATTAGCCCCCTCCCCATTAACTGAACATTTTTTATTATCTTTTCTATTAATATCAATTTCTGTTCCATGGAAAACTAATCCTATATGGATACGTATATTTTCAAAATGTGAAAATTTTAAGTTCGCTTAGAAACTATAATCATTCTTAAAAAAGTTTGATTCATGTGGATGTTAGATCAATAAGAATTATGCAAAAGTAATAATCCGTTCAACAACATGATTTTACATATCATCAAGATATACTGAGTAAAAATTAGTGAAATGTTTTATTTTTTGGAATCTCATACTGCAGTATTAATGCTTAGTGCAATACTATAAAGAAAATTGCTCAGTTACATTATTCACACTTCATAATTAATAGAAAATAAATCATTTCTTAGCTTATTAGAATTTATTTTGGTCATATTCATAAGCAAACAGTATTGATTCAAACAAATTTGTACCATTACGATTTCAATAACTACGAAATGGTAATGGTATGTTTGTTTCATATTAATAACTACGAAATCGTAATGGTACGTACATTATCGAAAATCCCAAATCTGTCTCTTTGATAGTCTGGCAGACTGGACATCTTGTTTACTATAGCTCAGCATAACACTGACTGACTAGACTATAATATTATTATTTTTTTTAATTTACAAGGGAAAAAACAACAAAAATATCAGCAACTTCTTGATTTTATATAAGCATTTCTACATATTTACAATTTCTATTTGCTATATTAAAATACATGATTTAATAAAATGTAATTCAAATAATTTAAAGTATTTTAGATCAAACACTAACTTTTAAATGAATATTTTCATGCAATTCTAATAATCGAAATAACCATCAAATTTTTCACTTGAAATATTATGTATACAAAATCCTGAAGCTGCAGTAAATAGTAATAAATCTATTAATTTACTTAAAAACTTAAAGGAAAGTAAACATTCTTACTTGAATTATGGCAGATCATTTGAAACAGCAAAAATCAAACAAACTAAACTAACAGAAAATGAATGCACTCATGAAGGACTCAAAGAAAACTTATATTTCAGTAATTACAAGTGCATGAAAATTTAGTATAAAAAAATGAACACAGATATGAAGCAAAAGTACCAGTGTTTTATGACATAAAATTTCATTTTTAATAGCACAATATCTCCGAATTAAAGATTATATATTAAGGCAAATTTATAAAACTAAATTCAATTAAATTATACTTAGAAAAAATAGTGAACATATAAAAAATGTGAATTGCATACATAAATGAAAAGTTACAAGCTTTATTTTTTGGCATAAGGTAGATAGATATTTTAAGGGCAATTAGTATATGCATTTTTCAGAACAGATTTTTGAACAATTATTCATGTTAAAATTGCCTGTCATTTTCCATTAGGCTATTTCCTGCTCAATTGCAGCATGTTTTAAGATAAATATTAAAATGCTTGAGTAAAAAACAATATAACTATAAGAAAGTGAGAAACACACAAGTGCAAGACAGGAAGTTTTCAATTTATTGATGGTATTTTATGTCATTAACAGTACCAAATGGGGAAAATGAATGATTCGGCACGTTCACAAAAGAACAACACATGCTTTAGGAAAATTGCATTCCCTAGAATGAATCTATTCGTAAAATCTTACATAGGTGAAGAAAGCATGAATATTAAACACTGAAAACATAAAATTTTCACTTACTTTCTGTAATATCAGATCTGATATAGCAACCAATACATATTCTTCATAGCAACATCAATTTGATATCACCATCATTGCTGACTTGACAAATATTTTGCCACACCGCCAGAAGTAGAATTTCCTGCTTTGCCATTGGTCAGTGAACATGAATTGCACTGTTTTTTTTTTCTCTTTATAATTAAACATATTAAGAAATCCTCTAAATTAGCATATGAAATAAATTTATTTTTGTATTGCATAGATTTCTATTCTCAGCAGCTCTGTAGTAAAGTAATAATTAATTTTTTCTACAAAAATTTGAAATGTCTGTCTATGCGCATGCTCAGTGTTTAATCGTAAAAGGGGTAATTTTAATAAGTTAGCATAAATTTTGAGTTCATTTAACCGGAACATTGTACTTATTCTGAAGATCTCCATATTAAGAATGTCCTTAATTGTTTCAAGAAAAATATAAAATTATTTATTTACTTTTTCTCCTATAAAAACTAATAAAATCACTATATCAGTTTCCCGTATATTAAACAAAATTAAAAAGATTAGCCTCATGTGATTTTTCTAATAATGACTAAAAGAATTGAAATTTATGTAAAGTACCGGGATTCAGCTTGCAATTTCATTGAGTTATTATTATTATTATTACGATTAAATAATAATAATAGTATATATTATTAAAACTCATTAAAAAAAAAAACCTCTATTTTTGCACAAACTTCCTTTTTTTTTTGTTCGAAGGACGAAAAACTGTAAAATGAGAAATAAAACAACAGATACTCTGAATCATAGATTTTTTTAAAAGGTTTTAGAATTCGTATAATATTCATAAACATAACGAATGAAAAGTACTACGTAGTACAAAGTTTTTAATCAGTATATTTCATTTCATATAATTTTCGTAAAAATAATGTACATAAAATATGAAACAGAGTTGATAGTATCTTCAGTTTTTTTCATTCGTAGAACTTTCGTAAAAATAACGTGGGAGAAAGTACCACACACTTTTTTCACCAAAATTATATATATATTTTTTACTGCCTGGGTTGTAGCCACACTAATGAAAACAGAAATGAAGCATTCAAATGAAGATAATATTAAGTCAGAATTGACAACAACAATAAAACAAGAAAATACCTCATGAAATACACCTTTTCTTTGTGACTCATTCATAGTGAAAAACTTGAGAAAACACAATTTGACGAAAATTAGTGATAAAAATGTTAAACTCCTTATGATAATTATATGCAATAAGGAGGCTATCTAATGATAATCGTATGCTATTCAATGCTTCTGAGTTCATATTTCTGAAACATGGAAAAATGCACATGCTTTCTACAATTCACTGTATCATCATAAACAGTTTTTGAGATTAGATACAGATATTTAATGAGGTAAATTTTAGAACCAAATATTACTAAAGCATCGACTGTAGTGCAAGCTCTAGCTCAGCTAGC
Source organism: Stegodyphus mimosarum (assembly GCA_000611955.2). Classification (NCBI taxonomy): domain Eukaryota; kingdom Metazoa; phylum Arthropoda; class Arachnida; order Araneae; family Eresidae; genus Stegodyphus; species Stegodyphus mimosarum. Next base: position 317,836 of record KK119455.1, read on the forward strand.
AGTTTAATGCTGTAAGTTTTGTTGTTATATTTTGGCATTGTATAAATAACTATTGCAGAGACTGAATACAGGAGTTTTGCTAACATTTTGCAAGATCCTTTTATAAGTAAAAAATAGCACACATAACACAGCAATTTATACTAGAAAAATTTTTACACTGTTGCATGAAATTAATAAATACTGCTGTTTTCTTATAGTTGCATGATAAGAGGGTGATCATAATATTCAAATTCCTTAGTATATGATATATAATTCCTTTCCTTAGTACACTTCAAAAATCGTTACGATTAAAGGACTTTTTCTATTCAACATTGATATTCAATAACTATCATGTTGCAAGTTCATTTTCTTTCATAATATTTTTTTTAATTCTAAATCCCATTTTCCATCTGAAGATAGCTTCAGAACTATTTATTTTAAATCATGCTTAGCAGCATTTACAATTTTTTAAAAAAAAGGCCCACAAATTTTAAAAGAAGAAGCTCCAAGTGCCTTTTCAAGCTCTAGAGAAGTAATTAACCAATTGTTTTAGGTTAATTCCTTCCATTTGCCAACAAAGGTGATTTTAATGTATAGCTTATTGAATGCTCTTTAAATTTTGGTTGTTGCTGGCAAAGTGATTTTAACTGCTTAACAGTTTTGCCTGCACATCATATCGGCAACACTTTTTGTGCAAACTGATTTCCTCATATCTGGATATGGGCATCTCATTTGACAAATTTAGTTTCTCACTATTATGTATGATTCATTTTAGTTTACTTTTTCTGTTTCTAGGTGGGATTACCTGACTACAGAAACAAGTTTTAAGGTGGTTTTTTTCCTTTTTTGTTATTCAATTCATAGCAAAAAATCTGCTTTCTTATAGATACACTGCACTGTATTGATAAAGGTTTTGCTTTGTACAGTTTTATCACACATTAATAAAATTTTAATCCTGTTGTTAAAAGCATATAAACTAGCTTTTAAGTTATATTAATAAGTTATTTTACTTTGCATTTGTTCTTTAAAATATACCAAAAAAATTAACTCTTCTTGCCTCATTGCTTGTTTTAAAAGAGATTATACTGAGATGAAATATTAGACATAATAGTGAATTATTGCAAAAATTTTCTGTTGTGTTATAAACAGGAAATATGAAGTTATTTAAAATGCTTATTACTACGTGCATATACTAAAAAAGACAACACTACAGTAGTATTTATGTAAATAATCTTATTACTCATATTTACCTGTATGCAACTGCAGGGGTAATTGTCATTTTTATCTGTGTATATACTTTGTTTTTGTCATATGAATAACTTTCAGCACATAACTCATCTAAAAATGCAAATTTCTTTCAAATTCTATTAAAAAAAAAATTACACAATTTTACGAAGGTTTTCTGAAATTTATTCAGCTGAGGAGTGAATTTATGATTAATTTAATTAATATTCCTTAAATTTTGGATGATTTCAAGCATAGGACTCATCTGAAATTTAGCAATGTAAGGTGTCAATTAAAACTGGCTGCCTTTTGCTAAAGTCTGATGAATAGTAAACATTTGAATAATAACATATTACTTTAAATATTCACCATCTTGTTTAAAATTTATTACTTTTTCTACTCATGCTGTTTCCTTTTTGTTTATATTTGATCAGTTCACCCAGTTTTCATAATTTCTAATGATACAGTGATAACTGGTCACTTATCATAAGTACATGTACTATTTTATGACAATTCTTCTTAATATGATTACAAGACAGCTTTATGTATCTTAACATTTAGGACCTCTTCTGTCAGAGCAGGTTCTTATTATTAAAGCTTAGGGATTAGATTAAAGTTCAAGTAGATAGTTCCCATGATTCAGACAAAATCTCCCTTCTTTTATGAAAGTAAATCTTATGTTTTGAGCATTTAGCAACTTAAAGGCTTAATAAGCTAATTTAATTTGAGTAAATTGAGTAATAAGTAATTTAAAGTAATTAAACTTTTAAGTAATTAAATTAAGTAATAAGCTAGTTTAATTTGAACAATTTATTTCTTACCTTTAACTGAGCTTCATCAAACCAGGCACTAGAAGGCATTTCTGTGCGTATTCTACATAACAGCTTTTTCAATAAGGATTCATCTAATCGAACTCTAAGAGTGGCCTGTTATAAGAATATATATATATGCATGTATGTATAAAAAATTGTATGTATTTTGTGCAAAATTCATAAAACAAATTCCTTGAAGAAAGAATGACCTATTCAATAGTCAACTATTTAAGATTAATTATTGAACATATTTTAACAGAACATATTAGTCTGCATACAGGGTGTCTCAAAAGCTTGTAGATGTTTTAAATATTCATAAAAACTGAAGGAGTTAGTAGAATTGAATGTGGCTTGCAAACAAGTTATTCTTGTGAGGGTTTTCTTTCTTTCTTTTTTTTTCTTTTTTTTATGGGGTTTAAATTTTAAAAAAAACGCTAAAATTTTTATTGAAAGAGGGTGCTGCACAGACAAAGTAACAAGAAATATGTAAATCAGAATCTTGTAAATTGCAGGTTTTATGATTAACAGCTCTTTCCTGGTTTTTCCTCCTTCGCTAACTCTGAAAAGATTGCAATTCTTTGTAGCTTGTGTTATTGGTGCTAACATTTCATTTGTTATACCAGTTAGAAGTTGTGAGACAACTTACTCATAAAGTTTTAATTGTGATGCTAACATGAGTGGATAAAGTGTTATTAGCGAAGTTGTTTTACCTGAGATAAGAATTACTGACTGAAGCTTTACAAAGGTTTCAGACGCAGAAGGGATAGAAGAAAGATACAGATCCAATCACTCTTGCCATGTGCCTATACTGAGGAGCCCCTACACTCACCATGTTTAAACTGTTTGGCATAGTTTCATAATGTCCTTAACACAGTGATATTCATGTTAGGTACCTTCTCATATCATAACTGAAGTGAATACATTCCCAAGATCTTTCACCAAACAGCAATTAATTAATCATCACTGTGGAAATGAGTGCCCCCCCTCGCTTGCTGGACTTACCACCACTTGATTTTTGGTTTTGGGGTTACCTCATGTCCAGAATATACCGCAATAACCCTTCTTCTTTAGTGCAGTTAAAGGATGCCATTTCTCATGAAATCTCCTGCACCCATTTGGATATGCTACATGCTGCAGTTAACAATGTTGTAATTTGTGGTCATGGCGGACACACAGAATAAAAGTGATATGCTGATAAACACTTGCCTGCATGCAAATAAATATAATATTCATTGAAATGTATGATTTGCTCTTGAACAATGCCCTCTGTTGACAAAAATTTAAACAATTTTTTGTTTTGTTTACTAAAAAAAAAGAAAAATCCCCCTTCACGAGAATAACTTTTTGAAAACCGCACTCAATTCTATCAATTTTAAAAATATTTACAGACTTATGGGACACCCTGTCACAGACTTATGACCACCATAATTACGAAAACTGAAAATTATATCCTAATCTTATATTAGAAAAGGGGAAAAAGTGTGTGTGCATGGCACATAACTGATCTAGGTCAAAGAAATTCTCCTTTTTCTTCTTTTTTTCCCTCAACAAGAAAACATCGACAAATTTTCCCAATCTGCCTGTGGTCTTTCTCTCGCACGCAGCAGATAAAAGTAAGTGTTCATTGTATAACACTGACTGCATAAAGTGCTGCACATGTGCATTATATGTATAGTAAGCTCCTCCCCAAAAAAATGGGGGGTCACAGTTCTACTGGGCTGATTGATGAAATTCAACTTGCATTTCTCATGTCTCGAGAGCGAGACTTAGAATATGTATTAGATTTATATATAGCATTGTTCTACTATAGGTATTTTGACACAAAATCGGACTTTTTCTGAAATGACATGGAATTGTTTTCCATATTTCGATTCTATCACTCAAGTTATGCCAAACTACCAAGTTTTGTAAAAATCGCATTAGTAGTTTTTAAAAAATCAGTTCTAAAAATCCTAGCTCCTCAATGTTAATTGAATTTGATATATACTTATTAATATTAAATTTTATTTAACTTACTTGATTCCATCTTTCACATTCCGGAATTTAGGCTCAATCCAAATAAAACTGGAGGCTATTTTCTGATTTGTTTTTATAATTTGTATATTTTGGTAATTTTTATAAATTTAAAAAAAAAATTTTTAATTATAACCTGTAAAATTTTTGCCATCATCTCAAAGTAGTTGTCTTTCTTGGCCCACCTTCAAAAATTAGAATTTTTTATTTAAAATTTCCTAAGATATACATGAATTTACATATGTGCATGTTTTGAAATTTGACATTTTGTTATAAGCAACAATAATGCCAAATGTGGTTTATGCACTTAAATTATTTGAAAGTATGAACAATGACTTTTTGCTGCCTATATACAATGAAAAAAAAGAAAGGAAAATAGGTTGTTATAAATTAAGAAGTTCATTAAGTAAATTATTCTTGCTGCAAACTCTGAAAAAAATGTGCCAAGATAAATTTTTGAATTTCTCCGTAAATTTCACACCAAAATTTATAATAATATTTAGGCCTAATTTGTGTCATAAAATCAAAATATGGAAAAAAATCCGCATGTCATTTCAGAAAAAAGTCTGATTTTGTGTCAAAATACCTATATTAGAATAATGCTATAAATAAATCTAATATATATGCTAAGTCACGCATTCCAGACATTAAAAATGCAATTTGAATTTTGCCAATCAGCACAGTAAAACAGAAGATATAGAACTGTCCCTCCCCCCCCTTTTTTTTTTCACAGTGAACATTAATGCTTAACAATTCTAGCAGTGTGTTGCTCAAAACATTGTGTACAATGCAGTTTTTGATTAATTTCATTTACTGATACATTTTGTTAACTTTACTTCTCATTGTTGTACAAAGTTTGAGTTATATTATAAAATATACAATAAAATAATTGATCCCCCTTTGTTTAATCTTTATTCAATACTATTTATTTATTATTTAATTTCATTTAATCTTATCAATTATGTTTTGTTGACCTGAGTTTGCCTCTACATTTTAATTCTCCTTTTCTCATTCCCATGCAATTCATACCGTAATGAATGTGACACCTTCCCTTATTTGATTTGTTAAGGAACCAAGGGCTTATTAGTAACCTAAAATTTAAATCAATATTCTACCACAATGGCAAAATATGCAGATTGAAGAAAATTTTTTAGCATAAAACGAAACACATACATTATTCACAAAACAATATAATTTTACAAAGTTGGGATTTAATGAAGAAGTTAACTGAATTGGAAAATTTCAAAGAGAAGCATATCTTTAAAATGTGCAATATCAGTGTTGCATAAAGAAAACTGCATAAAGAAAACTCTAAAAAGCCATGTGATTCAACAAGATGCATAATCATAATCTTTTATTAATTATAGTAATGCTGGAAATATTCGCAATTATCAATTCAATATTAGTTAAATGTAATTTAAACTATATCAATTAAAATAATTATTTATTAAAAATCAAATAAGAATTTTAATTAGTAAAGAGATGTACCCTTTTAATCATTCAATTTCTTAAGTGATTATAATTTAAAAGATAAATGAAAAATACATTACATAAATAACATTAGAGGGTTACACTATAGAAAGCGACTGTTTGTTATGTCAAATAAAAAATAAATCACATTTGTGTAGAGTTGAAAGACAAGTAAAAAGGCATTATGCCACATCCAATTGCACCATTCTTGAATAGGCTATTTGTCATACCGCTACTGCTGTTACAACGTAGCAACCCACTCTACTAGTACAGCAATCAACTGCTGCACATTCGAAGGCAGTTTATTTCAAACACACACCCTTTCAACCACATTCTAAATGTGCTTTATAGAATAGATACACATGGCTTGCATAAGCCAGTTTGAAATACATATAAAAGTTTTAATAAAGATAAAATTTGTTCTTAAAAGTTTATTTTACATCTAAAACTATATGATAAATCAGCAGTAATTAATGACAAAAAGATAGCAACAGACTTACTTTTTCAGACAAATAAAGATCAAAAATATGTATAGCTGCTTCACGCAAACATTCAAGGTCAGGAGGTGTGGAAGAGGAATTAGTGATCTGTGCTAATTTGACCTGTGATAGCATCTGTTCTGCTGATACTTTATAACTCTATAAAAATGAAGAATAAGTTTGTTTTCCAAAAAACAAATTGAAATATTTCATTCATGCTGTATAATGTACACAGAAGGAATATCCATCTATTTATCTACGTATCTCTATAAACATAAGAAAATCTACCTTTCTAATAATAAATTAGCAATAGCTCTTTAACTCCCCTCTTCACTCTAAAAATAACATAGCAATAACTCTTCTGACATAATCTTTACTCCCTATATTTCTAAAAAAATCTGAACGGTTTCAGTTTTTAATTACGTCCAAAGGGACGTTTATTTAACATTTTGTATGTTACCTTTATTTGTTAAATACCATGTTCTTCACATTTAAACCATAAAATTCAGTTCAACAGCAATATCGCAAAATAATTTTAAATTGAGCATATCTTTAGAAATTTCGGTACACGCTCTCACGCGCTGGAGATAAAAATGTTTTTCTGTACAACGTTGGTATTGCTGGCTTTGAAATCTTTGAGTTTGTTAATGAAAAATTCATTAAAGTTTTAGAGAATATTGTTACGAATTTCACATTTATTTGGCTATTTATTTAGAAATAATAAATAACCAACAAAGAAACATAAGCACTAAATTGAAAAGTGATACGCCGTTTCTTGTGAAACAATGCAAAACGCCCAAACGAAAGTAATAGTCCTTCGGAACTAAATCCCTTTGGACTAAAAAGACCTCCTATCTAATCATCTAATCTCTATTATGTCATCTAATCTCTGTTGAACACTTATTTAACTCTTAACCCAGCATCTAGATATTAATCTATTAAGTGATCTGGAATGTACTCTGGTATAAAAGGTTTTCGCTCTGCAATCGACTCTTCTTCCTGGCTACTGTTAGGTTAGCCCATCTGTTTGCTTTTTTTTTTATGCTAACCATGCAGTTATCTAAACTGTGATATGCTATATAATATTGTGGGGTGCATATTGCAATGATGGGTGAAGAAGAATATGTTTTAATAATTAACTCATTGCCCAGTAATCAAAATTATGTTCAATCCGGCCACATTTGTTTACAAATCTCCTTCATTGCGCATCATTCAAACTAAGCAGCAAAACAACTGTCCAAATCTGTTACAGCTACCACCTAATCCTCAAGATAAATACAGGTATTATTATTACATATAGATATATATATTCAGCACAAAATCTTTTACCAAAATAGTAATAAATAAAACTAAAATTATTAATGATTCTACTAACTGCAATTTATACAATTGATGTAATTCTTTCTTATTACTTTAAAAAAAATTAGAAACTTCACAAAATTTCTGAAATTATCCAAATTTTGTATTCTGTATAAATGCATAATGATGCAACTTATTCTTACATATGATTATTTCCATACATATAGTTATGCAAATAATAATTTCATAAAAAATAATTACAGCATTAAAAAAAAGGAGAGAGGGGGGAAGCAAAAAAGGTTAAATAAAATTTCTGCTGAATTTAATGATAGACGTACCAATACAATCACAAATATCTATGAATCCCTTTAATTTTAATAAATATGAAATCACATGAACAAAGTTTTATTGGGAGCAATTTGTTAAACACACTATAAATGTAAATAACAATCTTTGCAATAGCGTATTTATTAACAGAATTTTGAAATTTAAAATATATTATTACTATATATTGTGTTATAGCTGAAAAATGTAGTTTGGGATGTACAAAGCAGAAATGGCAAACAACTTTTCAATGAATAATAAAAGTTATTTAAAATGCCTAAATGTGGAATATAATGAATGTTAATGACCATAACAATTATCGGTCCAGAAATGTAAACTTATGGACCTAGGATGACATGTTTTAAAAAGTCTTTCAGTGAATTCTTCATGTTAAGAAATATGTATTACAGAATCAAATCAGGCAGATGAATGGGATAAAACAATAAGCATCTCTAACTTAAAATACAATTATTAGCCTCTTTTGAGGGTATCATCCAATAATTAACTCCTAGAAGCCACACAACACTGTTATTAAAAAGAAGCATTTTAAAACACCTGAATACATTAACTGATTCAAAGGAATTTTCTTAGCACAATTATTTTGTTATTGCAAAAGGTACCTTTAACATGTTGTTAACATTATACCTTTACATATTATTTTACTCTGACATTTGATTTTAATATTAAAATGAAAACACAGCATCATTCACCAGCAAACAATTTACCAGAAGAATGATTTTCCATTAATAATTTCAATAAGCTATAATAACGTTTGAATCATCATGCTTTCAAGTGCATCATTGCATGAGAAAAGTATATACTTTCCATATCAATACAACTTCAGTAATTAAATCACAAAAAGTTTTATTTATAATGCTTAGGTATTTTGAAATTATTCTGACTATTTTTAAGTCTGAGTTCTCTATAATTCTAGCTTATGAATGCCAATTAAAAAATAAACAAATAAATAAATGAGGATGCTAGGCATCTAGTGATTCTCTGCTACTCTAAAGCATATTATACTATCTCAAGAAAACTTGAAGGAAATAAAAATTTCATACACTTTCAATAAAACATTTAAATACATTACATTAAAGGTAAAAAAAGCTTTACCTGGAGAAAGTGGCACTGCTTTATATATTAAATACTAGTTAAATAAAATACAATGACCACAAAAGGACTGAAATATTTACAAATTATAAAAGAAAAACATAAAACGTATAAAAAAGGGGGGGAAGAGCTCCTTTCTATGAAAATGAATTAGTGAACTTAAGATGTTAACAATCAGTTGACTTAAAAATGGCAAACAGTAGTTTAATAATTTTTTTTAAGAGGATACTAAAATACTTCAAAAAATTAAAGAAGTCTGCTGTCTAATACACAAGATTTTTATTAACATACAAATACCTTTTCACAGCTTTTAATTTTAAATAAAAAAAATTATGTTTATGGTTAAATTTAAAATATTATTTGTATTAAAATTACTCATTAAATAGTGCGGATATGCATAAAAAGCCATATATTACCTCTACAGAATGATAAAAAAATATAAAACCTTGAGCTGATAAAGCACTCATGAAATCTATGAGAAAATAAAGAATGGCAGTCAACAGATAATCATTTGAGGAAATATGTATCAATTAAGCACATTTTTAAGAAGCATCTAATCTACAAACAAACATTATCAGTCCTTGCATTCAATCAAAATTCAAATAATACAATGCATATTTAATTACACAAATAAGGAATCGATAGCAAATTGCAAATAATGTATTGAATTCAAGAGTTGAAAGTTTTTAAACATCACCAATGATTTACAAGATGCTCTTTTAGTTCTAAGAGCAATCATATCTTTTCCGTTCAGACTGATCCATTTCTCACTCATATGTAATGTAAGATTTTATATTCTGTTAAAAGCTAGCAAAAACAATTAGCATGTGTCTACTGAAAAGCACTAATTACAAAATGCCTCATTAATTACAAAATGTGTGCTGAAATTGCCAATCATTTATACTAACTAATATTTAAACAGACAGACTTAATTTTATAATACTCTATTATTATTTATTATGAATATCAGTTCTTTATAAATGAATCATTATCACGTTAATGGAAAGCAAAATTAACAAAACATCACATTTGTGTTACTTATTTATCACTCAAAAGTTAAAAGAATAATTAAAAATGTTCTATTGAATAGTATATAAATTTGACTAACATAGATTTAATGGCACTTAAAAAAAATATCAGTTGCAGCCTCTATTCAGCAACATCATAAATTTAAACTGGAACTAGAAATCAAATACAATACAATTCACAACAGATACTTATTAACCAATATATCTAAAAGCATTACTGGATCACCAACAATACTCTGCTGCTTTTCAAGTTTTACTTACTTTACAAGTTTACTATACTCTGCTGTTGCAAAAGTCAATATAACTGTGCTCACATGTTCACAAACTTCAGAAGGCAAAAGATTAATTTTATAACAAGTGCAGACTTATTTTTACAATTTTCAGATAGCAAAAGTGCATGCATCAGCAGCTCAAAGGTTAATCTCACTTCTGAATTAGGTTCACTTTCTTGTATAAAATGTAAATACCTTAATTATGTCTGCGAGCAATGCAATTATCTAAGTATTTCACTGCCACAAGTGCAAATTCACAAATGTCTCAGACAAGCTACGAAAATAACATCACGTTTGTAAACAATACAGATACCAACTGCATTACACAAAAAATTTTCCGAAAATTCCATTATAATGAGGAAATATTAAATTATTCACCATGATGCAGAATGTTATTCATCATAAATGATGATAATTTGATAAGCACTATTCAAGAGTGCCTTTTCCTTATTTGATACTTTTCTGAACTTCTACATAAAACAGTTCTTCAGCATAACAGTTGAAACCATTTTTTGCAACTGTTCAAAAAAGCAGTTAAATTAAGCAAATTGATATTGCACAAACTCCATCTGCTTACCCATCTTTTATCCTTATTTCCTATCATAAAAAATAATCATTTCTAGAATTTCTGTTGATAACATTGCAAAATGAGCCCAATATTACACTAGCAACAAGTAGTTACATTACTGGCAGATGCAGATAGATTCCATTTCCCATACTGCAAAGCTTCCATTCTAGCCCAAAAAGTTAATATTGTATATGTGATAAACAATGGCTGGTATGATGAATTTCCCTCTCAAGGCCACTGTTATCGATGAAATCTACACTAGGCAACTTGGCTTTCCTTGCATCAGAATTCCTGTACTTATGAATGGGGGAAAAGTGATTCTTGTTAAACAAATTTTACACAATAAAAATTATTCCTGATGCAATTATTGTTTTGGAATGAGAACCGCTAATGCAATTGTTACTTTAGAATGCACATGCCTTATTCTCTAGATATCTTCCCAAATAATTATCACTCATTTTATATTCTGAAAACATGTGAATAAAAAGTTCCTGAAAATGGACAGATAAAACTAGCCACTGACAGGACATGAGCTTATATCACATCAGAAAAAAATAGACACTGGCTATTTTGATGCCTTTTTGTCATACAAATACCATATTCTGCAATCTTGTCCAAAAAGTGCTAAACACTTTTGCTTATATAATAACAGCTTTCATGTAAGAAAAAAATGTAAGCTTGTTTTTTGTTTTGTACATGCATTTAAAAAGTATCATTAATCTAACATAAAATTAAGCTCTAAATATTGGAGCAAACATATACATGATTGTGGGAAAAACATACAAATAATACTAACCAGTGAAATAATGTAAAGCAATGTTATTTGTGAGAACAACATCAAAATGCAGGGTGAAAAGTTTAACACCTGGCTCTGTCAACACTTTCCAGTCAATACCCTAGAAAGAAAAAAAAAAAAAAAAAAAAAAAAGAAAAGATTAATTTGAATTAGTGTTAAAGCATCATATTAGAAAGAAATGTCACTAAGAATTACAAATTAAACATGCTGCTAGCATCCTCCCAACTGGTGCCATCTCTCACTTTTATCGCTTCTCTCAAATGAAAAAGAGATTTCTGTGCCTTTTAGGTATTTGCATATGGGGGGGAAACCACATCAATAGCAGAAACAGAAATGTACATTCACTTTTGCTTCAAAACATCCCACTAAAATCCTACTATGAAGTACTTCTAATGGAAGAAAACTAAGTCTATGTTGGAGTAAATTTCAATATTTCATTCAACATTCAAAGACTCTCATTATAATAAAGCAATTTAACGTAACAAAAATTACACTTATTTGGGAATACTGATAATCTCTGCATCACATGCAATTATCAAATTTTAACTTTGATTCTAAGTATTACTTTTCAAAATCCCAGTGTTGAAAGTAGAATATAAATTAAGGAAAACTAATAAATGTTAGTGAAACTTTAAGAAGAGACATGCACAGAAGAAGGGGCAGGCACTGTTACCAAATGTATTGAAATATAGCCGTTTATTTATTTAGATATTTTAATTCTATTTAAAATAATAAAAATATTAGTTAATTTTTAACAGGCTTAATGACACTTAAATCATCCAAAATTCACATAAATATTCTGAACATATGCACAAAACAATTTATGTTTAAATTTCATTGCAGAAATAATACCCATTTTAGATTTATTTATATTTAATTTCCAATACTTTAATATTAAATAATTTCTACTGAGACTTAGATCAAATAATTCAGGATTAATGTAATAATGTTTAATGAATATAATAACATTTTTACTAAGTATAGGGGGAAATATATTACTTCAGTAGTATACTGCTTCACTATAAATACCAAAACACTTTTGACTTTCTTTATATGCATCGTACATGATGTTACTCATTAGACAAATATGAAACATTATGTAATACTATAAATAATTATATGCATAGAGATGCCAACCTTTGAAAAGGCTATCCATAATACTTAACGGGATACTCAAGCATTTCGCAGCTGGAAGGGAACAGATTCAACAGCATAAACTGGATATTATATCATATAAAAAGCATATTAATTACAGTTTTGCACAAGAAACAAAAAATTAAAAAATTAGGACACCTTTACCCTTATTACTACCTTGACTTTATAAGATCAACTTTACTGCATGCTTCATTGCAGTGCACTCTTTATGACTAAAATTATCCTGGTAACTAACAGAGTTATATGTAAATGATTTCATTTCTTGCACAAGAAGAGCATTCAGTATGTATGTGGATAAAATGATTCTAAAGCAAGTTTTATTCTTCTGAACAATGGTGAAAATCTTTTTATCTGGTTGTAATGAAACTTTTCCGCCAAAAAACATTTTGATAGAGTTAGACAAAAAACATGAAAGCAGTACCTTTAGTGTGGATAGTAAACACAAACCAAATCAATGATTTTCTGCCAATGTTTTAGCAGTTCTTCAAAGCCTTTGGTCCAGAAACTTGGTGGCCACGGGTCCAAAAACAGATCAACCTTATTTCAGATGTCCTGTGCAGAATGGAAGATAGCATCAGCAAGATGTAACTGCAGGTGTGAAAAAGGTAGAAGTCTGAAGGAGCCATATTGTGGCTATTATGGTGGCAAAAGTTCCCATTCGACTCCATACACAGTCCAGCCGGTGAATACAGACACATGTGGTCTTGCATTGATGAACATTACCTTTTGCTCTGGAACTCAGTTCGATGATTTTCCTTGACAGCAGTGTCAACACAGACTAGCATCTTGCTGTACACTTTACTGTCAAGGATTTTACCTTTTCCAGATACTCTTTGTGGATAATACAACAGCAATCCCAACAGATACAAAGCATGATCATTTTGTTAGTCATATTGCACTCATATTGACACTGCCGACTGGTTCATCGGGTGCAGACCAACATCCTTTTCAGCCTGTGTTGTGGAACTAAATCCACTGTCTTCACAAACGAAGGTCCGGTCCAAAATTTTGTCCTTGCATCAATATTTGACCAGATTTGTGCAGGCTCGAACATGTCTGTTCTTGCCTGCTTGAGTCAGGTCATGCGGCATCCAGCAATTTAACTTGTACATCAAGTTTATGCGATGTACAGCACAACTAATGGGCATGGCATTAACATCTAACTCCTTAGCAAGCTCTCACATGGTTGCATACTAATCTTCTTCCAAAAGTTCTTTCAGGTGGGCCTCATCAACATCAGCCAGAGCCCTTTGCTTCTTGAATGTCATAGTCCTTGTTTTTGAACTTTCGGTACCAAGCCTTCACAGCGTCATATGATACATCATCAGTACCTAAAGCTGTACGCATGATTCTGTGACATTCTGTAGTTGACTTTTTGCAACAGAACTGGAAGTTAACGATCGGTCTAATCTGTTAGCATGATAGTTCCATTTCAGGCACCTTGTACTTAATGATAACAATATTTTTTTTTTTTAGAAATTTCACGACACAGTGTCCTAAAGCAAATTGCTTTCTTTCCAATGCTTGCTAAAAATCTTTTGGCACAGTATCATTAAACTAGTCAACATGAACTGTTTGCGCAGATGACATTTGTGGTGATGGGAAACTTACGTTAAAATTTGATAAAACAGTGCATTGCTGTGAAATATTAATATGATAATCAACATTACTTTGTTGAGTTCTGCATATCTGTGCAGCCCCATTTTCACCTTGCAATCTTGAAATGTGTTGAAATGCTATATTCATTGGAGAAGCAGCAAGAATTCGCTCATCAAAATTAGTGAAGTTGTAAGCAGGAAATACAGTTTCCAAGGTTGGCAGTTTGCTGTGTTCATAGTTTGTTTAAAATGTTGTTGGGTGCTCTTGCAGATAATGACCAAATTTATGCTCTTTTCCTGTGTTCAGTTGAGGAAAGTGAGGAGAGAACTGATAATTTGCAAAAGAAGACCATCTATATTCAAATGTAAAACATTTTGTGTTTGCTAATTCAGTCAAATAGCTAAGTGTCTACTTCAACCCACAACTCTTATTCAAAGAACATACAGAATATGCATTAAGAAAGGCCACAGCTGCAAAAATAGCTCTATGTTCCCTCATAGGAAGGAAAACAAAGTTATATATCAGAAACAAAAGAAAAATTTATTTACAGTTCATTTGACCCACCCTATTATATGCAATTCTCATCTGGGCAACAGTCTTTAAAACTTACACCAAAAAACTCGATGTTTTCAAAATAAACTACTTTGTGAAATTACTAATGCACCTTGGTTCATAAAAAATCATTACATTCATAAAGAACTAAAAATTTTAAACAAGCATGACTAAATTCTTACTACAAGACACAACTTCCTCGAAAGAATCCAACATTCAAGATATGATCACATCAAGAATTTAATTAACTACGATCCCACACTGGAATATGCTACAAAATAACCGAGATCCACACATAACAATCCCAAATGGCAATCTACATTTAAAAATTTTCATGCAATTTCAACCAAGATTTAATGTAAATAATATATATATTTTACTTTTCATTTAACATTATTGGCAAAGCAAAGGACTATGTTGATATCACTTGCAAAGCACAGACTTTGTTTTCTATCTTGCAAAGCCTACAGACTTTGTGTAAATAGTTATTGCAAAGCTTATTATAACATAATTGCTACAATAACATCTCAAAGAAAAACTCATTATCATGTGCCAGTGATTATTGTTAAGAATCGGGCATCTTATTAAGAATCGCAGGGTCTGAAATTTAGGTATTTCACTCATGTGACAGGCACCAACCAATCAGAACTGTCATAGTGCTCTTCGCCAAAATCTAATATTTACATAAGAAAAATGGCTCAAACAGCAAAATTTAACAAATTTTTCAAGATTCACACTTTATGGTACTAGAACTTTATTTCGCTTCTTGGTGAAGTGTGTTACACGTTTGTATTCACTATCTATCCGCCAATGCCTTAGGGTTCTCAACCGGTGGTACGCAAAGAAACAAAGTACTTTTTACTATTAAATTCAAAAATTAAATCCTAAACATCCTGATTGAGTTTTTTTCTCTAACACTCATAAATTTATGCGATCTGAGCTTTGCTCAAGAGTGGTGGTGGTGGTGGTGGTAGTAGTACTTTGTAGTGGTGGTACTAAAGGTTTTCAATTTTTGTTTAGATGGTATGTGTTAATGAAAAGGTTGAGAACCACTGCCTTAGGGCAAAGTGTCCATGATTTATGGTTAAAGCAGCATTCTGCTGCATGCCATATGTACCCACATGTTCCAAGTTCCAGCTTCAGTTTCCAACTGATCTACATCAACAGACAGGGTTTTGTACAAAAAACCATTTAGCGAACAGAAGAAGACAAAAATCTGCCTTCTCTAAGACTGCATTCACTATATCTGCATGCTTAAGAAACTCAATCTTAATGGTCATTTTCTTGAGGAAGTAGTCACATTTGTACCTGTTTTGCACAATTCACTGAAGTCACTGGCCTATGATATTATTCCAGTTCTTTTCAGAATGTAAACTGTACTTCAAATCAATTAACAGCTCAAAATCATCTTTCTAGTTCTGCCTTCATGCATCATCAGCATCAGTCTTAAAACCCATAGGTTCAAAATTTTTACTATTAAATATGTGAAAAAGCAGCAAGTTTTCCCCAGAGAACATGCATTTGGGAAGCTTATAAGAAACACATTATTGAAAACAAAAATTTTAAAGTAATTAACAAAAATTTTAAAGTAATTACCAAAAAACACACAGCAAAGTTTCTATGCAGTTGAATCACAAGCTGTTAAATATTTAAATCCATGAACTGACTTGAGACATTACGAGCAGCTATGTGAAGAAAATGGCAAGTATGCACCCTTGCAGAATTACAGAAGGCTAAACTTTTCTAATGCTTTTAAGACTGCCCACCAATGTGTTAGCATTATCAAAAGTAAAAACAGCACAATTTTCCCAAAATATACACTTCTATATAAAATTATTGTTTTAAAACACTAGAAATTCCTTTGCCTCTATTATCAGTGGACTCCAACAATGATAACAATGATGAGCATATTTAGCATTGACAACTACAGAAGTATGAAACAATAATCTTACAAAACTCATACTCTGACTCAAACTACACCAGTAGCTAACACAAATAGTGCATTTTGTAACACTTACATAGTTTCTTTTCTTATAGAATTTAGCATGTACTTAACCAAAGTGGTTGCTTTATTCCTTTCATATGCAGCTTTCTGGCTACAGCAGAATTATGAAACATTGGTCAAAATAAAAATTCACATGGTCAAACATGCAATTTTTATGTTGTGTTTCATAATAATCAGAACAAAAGATCTGTATCTATAAGAATTATTGTTTTTTATGAAAAATAATAACACTGCTTTTGAAGTAGATTTTACTTTCATGCAGTCCTGGTGTTTATCAGATTGCAAGTATCACAACCACCACGAATGACTGAAAAACCACAACTCCACACATAACACAACATGATTTTCTGAAAATTTTGGAGTAAGCAAGAAAGCATTTTCACTCTTCACTACAATTTTTTTTTATACAAAATGTATTTTTAAGAACTTTTTGTCCCCTTTGAAAGCAATATGGAAAGATATTTATTACAATAGTTTTTAATAATAAAAAAAGAGCTGCTAGAATCATATGAATAATGTTTACAGTTTCAACAAGCAAAATACTAAAGTCTAACATAGCTCCTACGCAAGTGCACATGATATTATGTCAGTTTGATTCATTTTATAGCATTAATCATGACATCAGCACAATCATAGTAGACTTTGCTCTTTCATGTCTGCTTATTCAGAGTAATGACGTGATTCAAAACCGACATTTTCCGTAGCAATTTGGGTCATATCCATAATTCCATAATGAAGGGTAGAAATTAATAATAATTACAGAAAATCTGTAATAGTTAGCATTTCTATGCACATAGAAAAATGAAAGCAAACACCAGAGAGCCATTAGATAATAAATTCAGCATTTCTTTTAAGAAAAGATATCAAGAACTAATACTTAATGCATATTTAAAAAATACAATTAATACAAAAAAAAACAGGTCACCATTAAAAAGGAAAAATACTTGATGTTACTATATAAAATCATTTACAGGCACACAGTTAAAAGGCTGATTGTAATCAAAAAATGTTATATTTAAGATACAATAGATTGATTTCAAATTTGCTGAAATTAAATAAAAGACACAATTCATGAGCACAGGTTTAAAAAAAAAATACAGCTTACTGTA
>KK119455.1:335647-394771 GCA_000611955.2 Stegodyphus mimosarum
CCTGTAGAATCAGTATCAACTGTACCCTCGCTAAGCCTACGTAACTGTGTTTCAACAACTTTACGAACATAGAACAAACTACTAAGTTGCTGCTTTATATCAGTATCTATCAAAAATGAAATAAAAAGACAATTTATTAATAACACCATGAGTAAATATAAGTGTAGAAATTCACATGAAGATAAATGAATCTTACTTTATTTCATAATTGAGCATTTTTGGAAAGCATGGGATTACTTGAATTAAAATCAATCCGCATGCATGCATGGCAACTGACTATAATAAATATGTTAATCCTAGTTTCAAATTAAGAGTCAAATGAGATACAGCAGTATATAATAGTCCAAAATAATTGCTTAAAGAATTGCTCAATCAAATTTTTTTTTAAATCATTAAGCTTCAAGGACGTGTTTGCAAAAGAATTCACATGATCCATATAACAAAATAACACAACACTACTTATACAAATGCTGATTTCATTAACACTTTGTTTATAGATTTTATCTTACTTTCCAAAGGAATTTAATATGAAATATCATAGAAATGCTCTGCTTATGTAGATAGATTTTTCATCGAGACAGTGAATAAAAATGTAAGAAGATACATCATTTTATGGAAAGAGATTAAATGACCCCCATAGCAAACTTTTACCCAGTTTCTTCACCTTTAGATTATCATTGTTGATACAGAGATAATTACTGCAATCAAAGTACAAACTTGTAATCACTTCAGTTGTTTAAATGACCCATATTAATGATCTGTTTCATATGTGTATGTCTGTTACAATTAAATTTGAGTATCTTAACAGATTTGAAAATATGATATGCTATAGATTGTTGACAATCTGACATTTGGTTATAAGATTAGTATTAAGTGCAGAGAGATTGCAGACAAAGAGTGATATAGCATGCAGCAGAGTGACACAAAATGGTGGAAAGCATATCTTTGAAGAGGGTATGTGTTTAATTAAAATTTGAGTTTGAAGGTCTACTGCCAGTTGATTCCTATTAAGTTTAATAATTTTGTTTCACATTTTATATTCTACATACATATATTTTAAAATTAACCACTCTACATTAAACTTAAAATCAATAAATATAAAAAAATTGAAAAATTAAAAATATGTCTTTTAACCCATTCAGGGCCAATGTCACGTAAGCGCGATGCAACAATTCCATTCTTACCACTCTAACGTTTCGTATACAAGAAGAGCTGCAATCAATATCTTTAGCCCAGCATCACATATGCACAACTTGAAAATGGAACGATTCATTTGAGTAAACACACTGGGAATCGCAGCTTTTTAAGTTAAAGGGATATCAGCATTTTTGTTTATTTCTTTAGGAATTTCTTCTTTTCTTGTTTTCATTTTTATTCTTTGTGTTTTTCATTACTAGAATGTGAAGAAGTACATCCAGCTCAATTCTTTCATTTACGTTGTTTTTCTTTGCTGGGAGAACATGGGAAAATGCATCTAGCTGACTATAGCGGGTGTAATGTTGCTGAATTTCATTGATGGAAAAACTCAGACCAGTTATCCTTTTTTATATTTATTATAAAACTTAACTCAGGCCTTTTTGGTTAATTCAAAGGTAACTTTACAGCATTATTACAGAAGGGAAAAGACATCAGTTTTTTCGATGCATGATGCATCTTACTTGCTCAGCAAAAAAAGCCATCACTGTCTCATGTATTGATCCTCATTTTGAATTACCACACACAGCAAAATTTTTAAATTGGAATTTAATTACCTACAGATAATTATTGCTTCATTTTCTTTTACATTTAACATTTGTAATTTTGTTTTCATTTATATAGTTAAAAGTTTTAATATTTTGCATGTTTCTTTTATTTCTACTAATGTGATATTCTTTATATTAATACATATTAAGAATTAGTATATTAAGCATGTAACTTCTAAAATTGAGGTCATTATATTAAAAAGCTGATTTTATATGAATTTTTTGTACAATTAGGCTTAACTGCTGAAAATGTGTGGGCTGGTGGCAATTTTCCATTTCAAGGGGTTTGGTCCCGTGATTGCACTTCATTTTTTGTGCGCTGATCCTCAAGGGGTTAATTTATATGCAAATTTAATCGGGAGTTTTCATTTCATTACTCAAGAAATATTACTAAATACATTAATATATCTATGAAGCTAATACTTTAAATCACAAATTATCATATGAAGAAAAATCAGAATCTATATAATCGATATAATAGGGTTTCATAGATGATACTAATTTCTATAGAGAAATAAAAAAAAAATATTTTTAATTCAACATAGACAGGAAATACACATATACTTCATCATCAAAAATACTTAAAAATTTATTTATGAGTGCAAAAATTTGCAAACAGCATGTTTAGCAAGCCTAAGTTCTCACTCAGAGAAGCTTTTTCTGTAATACAGATGTCTTCATGTTTACTTTTTCAATGAGAACTGCTTCATTAGTTTCCATACTCAAATTTAATCAATACACAGTCTGATTCTTTCTGGTAATAGACAATATTAGGTTGCATTTGAATGATATATTATTACAATCACACTTTTGAACTGGAACAGATGACAAATTGACTATTGCATCTTCTTCATAATCTATTGATGATTTCATGAATTTAACAAACAATTCATTAACAGTTCCCATAAATTCTCTCCTCACTTTATGTATATAAAGAGTTTGTTGTTGTAAATTAATAATTACTATTACAAACATAAGATAAAGTATTCTTTAAAAACATAAAATCTAATTTGGTGATAGGTGAATGTAAAATTTTGTTTAATGTTTTATGATCTCTTTTCTTAATGCTCATTGTTATTTGAATAAACACAAATGATAAATAATAATAATAATAACAAATAAAAAAGTAATTAGAGCATCCAGATGTTTTAAAATTCTTGTTATAAACTCTAAAAAGGAATGCTGTCTTACACTGCACTGTGTCAAAACTTTATGAAACTGCATTCAAAACTCAAAATTTGTTGAGCAAGTTTGAAGATTTGCTTACATCCTGAACTTTTCTCTAAATAAAAATATATTATATATTAAAACCATTTCTATTGCTAAGCCAATTAATTTTTCAATAACTTTTGTTGCAGCTATATTCAAGAGGTGGCATGGATAATATCAGATTATTACAGCTACTTGATTCAGCACTTTTAAATATTTCTAATTTATTACTAGCACTGTCTAAAGAAAATGATAAACAATTTTCCCATTCTAAACTTTGCTTATAAAATATTTATTTATACAATTAAAAATACCTTCTCCAATATTATCTTGATATGAAATCTCAAATAGAAATCAAATAGAATCTCAAATAGAAATCAATGAAGTAATTATCACTTTTTTTAACTACGTAACAATCAAAGGGTGCAGATTGTTATTGTTACTTCCATCAGTAGAGCAAATGATATATTGCACACTACTGATGATTTAAAAGTGTTAACTTTTATGTTAACACTTTTAAATTTAGGAATGTATTTTACTACAAACTTAAAACTGAAATAACACATGATAAAACTATATTAAATTGGTTCACATTTTAATCTGATAACAACACAGCAACCAATTTACAGCATGCTTACCATCATCACCTCCAGTATCCTTTGATCTCTGTACAGCTATTTCATGATTCACCATTTCTTGAACAGCTTGTAATTCACCAATATTATCTGTACATCTTATCACAAGTAAAAACCCATCACTAGTCAAGACAGTATCTTTACACTAAAATATAAATAAAATCTTTAGGCTGTGTTTTAGCAGTAATTAATGACTGAAATTCTGCTTGTTAATAAAATAAGTAGGAAAATGCACTCGCAATAACAATGCTTAATAGAAAATATCAGTTATTAAAAACAGAGAACTGCTTTATCTAAAAACAAATAATTAAATATGAATTAAAAATCTAAAGTTTCTACAGTTTAAAGATAAAAAAATTACATCATCCCATGTTATTTACAAATTCTGAGACAGATTTTTCATCTCGGTACTTAAATAACAGCTGCCATATTAACAGCATAATCTGCTACTAATGTAATAGTCCTTGGTTAGGAACAACCAGGAAAAATTTCTATGTTACAGCAATATTACACTTCAAAGATAAAACTGCAGTTATTTTTTATTGCATTTAATTTCTAAAAATATATATTTCAATATGATACTTAATTTTAAAAATTACAGTGTTGAGAAAGATAAAATTACTTTACTTCTTTTTAAAGTCTTTCGCATGATGTAGATTTTAAATTAGAGGCAGAATTAGACGAAGTTAAGTTAGTTGACAGAAATGAAGAGCCAGTAAACAGTATTAGAATTATAGCTACAGGACAAGGAAAAACTCCTGTACCTTGGCATACCGTAGAAGATATAGATGAATTATGTTCTCCTAATAGAACATAACTTGGTGGTTAGAAAATGAATCACCCATGCGGTGACTGGGTGTGAAAGAATAGTCCTAATGTAGCTCATGCATGTCATACATAAAAGATGACTAAAATGGGTACCCAGCGTCAGGGGGTATAGCTCGACACCACTGCCTCCAGAGGGTTTATAAATTTGGAGGCCTGCACCTCCAGGTTGGGGGCTGAACATGAGACCAACTACCTCACCCTGTAAAAAACACTTTTTACAAAAACAAAGAAGGAATTTTACTGACTGTCAGTACAGAGGGGACTTAAAAAGGATTTTAAGGATTTGAGATTATGGAAATCATGGATAGTTACAGGATTGATTTGATGGCCCATCAGGAAATGAGATGGATTGGACAGGGAATTCAAGATGGCAGAAATCACACTGTATTTTACAGTTGTGATCCTATAAAACATACGTTTGGTACAAGCTTCATAAGAGAATTAAGCATCTTATCATTGATTTTGAGGCCAAACTGCCTAGGCTGTGCAAAATCAGATTGAGAGACAAATTCTTCAACTGTAGCATAATAAACATACAAGCACCAACAAAGGACAAAGATGAGGAAGAAAGAGATACTTTTTATGAAAAAATCCATGCATTGTATTCTTCCATTCTCAAACATGGCATAAACATAGTGTTGGGTGATGCAAATGCCAAGATTGGGAAAGAAGGCACGTTCAAACCCACCACTGGTGGGCACAGCCTACATTGTGACTCAAATAATAATGGACAGAGGTTGATATTTTTTTGCTGCAGAACATGATATGGTGGCAGCCAGTACTTGCTTTCCACACAAATGTATCCACAAAATGACATGGAATCTAAAACCGATCACATCATCGTCATCGATTAAGATGTGATCGATTTTAGACATGCATCAGATATACTGGATGTTAAATCATATCATGGAGCAAATTTTGAGTCAGACCACTATTTAGCAATGATGAAAATTAGACAAAACATTTTAATGTCTGTAAAAACCAAAGGATGAAATTAGAAAAATATAACTAGAAAAATATAACTGTCAGCTGTTGAAAGATACAGATAATAAGCAAAGATACCAAAATTAATTGGAAATTAAATTTAAAGACATTAAACTGGACAAATTGGAAAGTGTTGATGAGAAATGGAATTCACTAAAATTGGCTATTATGGAAACTGGCAACTTTGTCATAGGAAAAATTAAGAAGAATAAACAAGATGATTAGCTTGACCTGGAATGTAGAGCTGCTACCGAACTTAAAAACAAGGCATATAAAAACATGATACAAAGAAAACATACTAGAATAGCCTTCGACAAATACAAATGTTTTAAAAAAAGGAAAAAAAGATCCACCGTATTATGAAGACAAACTTTCATGAAAACCTCCTAAAGGATGTTGAACATCTTAGGGAAGTAGAGGAAAGCAGAGCTTTCTTTCATGAGATTAATCATGGATGAAGAAGTTTCATGCCAAGAACTACGTTGTGCAAAGGGAAAGATGGCAATATTTTAAGTGCAAAAAGTGATATTCTTCAAAGATGAAGGGAGCACCTGAATGAGCTGCTGAATTCCGACCTGCCTTCAGAAGTTATTGGATCAACAATCATAAAAAAACTAAAAAACAATAAATCACCTGGACCTGACAATATATGGTCAATTTAAAAGTTGTAAGACCTAACTGTGTACAACTTATAAAGGAATTAATTCAACACAGTTGGGAGAGTGAGACAGTCCCAACAGAATGGAAACTTAGTACCATTTGCATAATACACAAAAAAAGGTGACATGCTAGACAGTAGTAATTATAGAGAAATCTGTCTTCTTTGCACATCCTATAAAATTCTGTCTACTATTCTTTTTGACAGACTTTTGCAGTTTGTTGATAACTAAATAGGTGACTATCAATGTGGATTTGGGAAAGGATGATCTACAACTGAGCAAATTTTCAACTAAAAACAGATTCTTGAAAAATGTAGAGAATATGGAATTGAGACTCAAAATCTTTTTATCAATTTTAGAACAGCATATGATTGTATCAATAGACTTCTCATAAAAGCTATGCATGAATTGAAAATTCCACGAAAACTTGTAGCCTTGACTCTCAAAGAAACCATAATTCAAGTAAGCATACAATGTGATCATTCAGAACAGCTTGAGGTAAAAAATGGAGTGCGACAGGGGGATGCATTAGCATGCCTCCTGGACTCAAAAAGTTATTAGAGACTCAAAGATCATTATTAAAGGAAATATTTTTACCAAGTCAGTTCAAATACTGGCTTATGCTGATGACATTGGCATTATTGCCTGAACCACACTGGCTCTCAAACAGGCATCTATGGCATTGGAACAAAGTGCTAAAAGAATTAATTTATTTGCAAACAAAAATAAAACTAAATATTTACCTTGTTTAAAGTCTGACTTACAATTTAGTCACTTAGAAACTTGCAATTATAAATTGGAAAAAGTTAACAGTTTTACTTATTTGGGAATGGAGATAAATAATAAAAATGTGTTGGCCACAAAACTACATAAAAGAATCATTGCTGCAAGTAAATGCTTTTATGCCCTGAAGAGTTATTTAAAATCCAGCTTCCTTAAATTAAAAACTAAATTGCTTCTTGTAAGATCTGTCTTAACTTATGCATGAAAGACTTGAGCATTGACTTTACGTGATGAGGAAGCTCTGGGAATTTTTGAGCAAAAGATCTTGCATTGCATTCTTAGTAGGGTCCAAATGAATGGATTAAGGAGAAGATCTAATTTAGAAGGCTTTAAAATTTACAGAAAAAATGTGATATTGTAAAATTTGTCAAATTACAAAGACTTAAATTGGCTGGAAATCTGGCTAGAGTAAATGAAAATCATTGCTGCAAGAAAATTTTTCTGGCAAAGCCCGTGGGAAATAGACCTTGGGGCAGACCCCCGCTAAGATGGATTGATTGTGTTGAAAAAGATCTTAACATTTTTAAGGTTAAAAATTGAAAAACAGTTGCCAAAAGTAGAGATGCCTGGAGATGACTTCTGGCGAAGGCCAGGGCTGTCAAGCAATTGAAGAAGAAAAAGAAAATGAATATTCCTACTTTTATTTCACATGGTGATTGGGCAAAATCAGAGATTTGGATAGACGGTCATGTATACTTACTAGGGTTCCTTTTATGACTAAAAATTATTATGAATAATTAGTTACACGAAATACAGTAACTTGTGCACGACATTTCAATTACAAAGAAAATAACGTTATTTTTAAAGTGGGAAAATAGTGTTTTTGATGAATATATTTGAGGACATTTATGAATGGGTTGAGTTACACATTTTCTTTAGATAAAGAGGTAATGCTATATGATCCTTTCAATAGTGAAAGTGTAAAAGAATGCATTTGATTTATAGATAGATTTATAACTTGTAAATACGATGAAAATGATGTTTTGATGGCAATTTAATGTCATAGACAAACTCATACATGTTACAAAAGTACAGAAAACTAAATAAAATAAAATGTTGATTTAATTTTCCACAGCCTGTTATGAACAGGACAATGATTTTAGAACCATTAAATAATGATAAGACTGATGAAATTGCAAACACTTTGTCTGAAATAAATAAATGAATGTTAGATTTTTATACACAAGAACCTTTTTTATTTCAAGACATTTTAATTAAATTAAAAACAGCAGAAGACTAGCATATTTTGGCTTTAAGAAGTTCATTAAAAAGAACAAGTCTTTTTAAAAGGTAATAATTATTAATTGTTATAATAAATCCATTTTATATTTATTTGAGGCTAATACAGTAATGAGTTTGTTTTGGAAGAATAGTGTATAAGCACAGTACATAGAAAACGTAGAAACATACAACCATGTAGAAAAAGCAGATGAGGGTCTGTCTAAAATTTTACATGAAACAAAATTAGATGTTAACAGTTGTAATGTTAGTGTAAAAGAAATTTTTTTTAAAATTTACCAACATATTTTTGAAGAAGAATTTAATGTCAGCACAAGAAGTGGTATATCATGTTTTATCGTTCCACTGTCAAGAAGTAGTAAGCAAATGATTTATATTAACAAAGTCAACAAATGAATGCATTTTAATGTTAAAATCCCTAGCTGAATTATGGAAACTGAATTCTGATGCTACTGAAATACTCATGGATTATGTCATAACAAAATATGTCAATGTCATAACAAAATATGTCAACAGACTGCTGCCAGCACTCAAAAATACATGTTCAGCAGATTCTGTTTCCAGTTACTTAAAACTAAAAATTCAAAATGCTGAGTTAATTGGAAACTGACCTAAAGAAAAAATTGCTGTTATTAGATACAGACAGTATAAGCTGGATCAAAACTCATTCAATTATTGTCGCACACATTTTTTTTTTTTTTTTTTTACCCTCGCAAAATGAAGCTTATGAAGTAGAAAATGTAGACATGAAAATATTTACAATGATGAAATAGAAACAATCAGACAAAAATGTTCACAATGTAGAAGATGGAGAAATTAATAGTTTCTTTAGCTGATAAATTATTTGGGCACTAAGAAATTGATGTTTTACAAGATGGGAAATAATACTGTAAATACAAATCTTACAGTTGGTCTGTATGCCTTAAATAAGGATTACCTAAAGAATTATTAAATATAAAGTCCAAGTTAAATAATTTACAATGTGAATTCATAATGCACATGTTGATTCACTTCAAAACATGCAATTATGCAAAGAAAAACATTAAAATTATCATTTGACAAATTTAAAAAGTAATTAATGAAATTACAGTCATATCAAAATATAAACTCTTTATCAGCAAAGTTTAAATTAATACTAAGCAATGAGAGGTATCACAGAGCTGATATTTTAATATTTGTGGAAACACTGGCAAAATCAACTGACATATTTGAAATTCCTGATTTTGTTGCAATATTTCGATTCAATTTACACTGTTCGTCATGAGTTGCTATCTGTTTTGCAAGAAAAGGAATTGATGTGTTATATATGGATACACATTTGAAATATAAGAAAATCAAAATAAAGCATATTTAATGTAAGAATTCTTTAGAATTAAAACAAAAAATTGCATCATTAGTGGTTATAAATCACCTTCTTGTATATTTTTTGAGAAAATGTTTCAAAACACATATAAAAAAAGTATGAAAATAAAAAAGAATTAATAGTTACTGGCGATTTCAATTTTGATATGAAATGTGAAAGAATATTTGATATAATTAACATTTTTAACACTTATAACTTAACGTTGATGTTGCCAACTGATGTAACTACTAAAAAATTAAATATGCAAATAGATGTTATATTTTCTGCCAGTGCCTCTATAGCAACAGGTGTGCATAAAATACACTTCTCATGCCATATGCCAATATTTATAAAATTTAATTTACAAAGCAATGATCCCGTGTATGCTCAAAATGAACAGTCATCTTTAATATTACAGTACAATTTTAAATTGTAGTACTAGTAAGTAATAAGTACAATTTTAAATTGTAGTACTAGTATTAATAATCATGTAGTTAGTAAGTTAAAAAATACTGAACTAAATTTGATTAAGCTTCTAAATTTAGATAAAGCAATTTTACGAATTGCTGATCAAATGTCTCATCCTAAAGATTTCCAACAAAATACAAAAGCAAAATTTATAATGCTTAATAAGAACATTTTTCAGTAGTGAAAACAGAAGGTGATGGATCATGCCTTTACCGTTTATTATCATTATGTTTAGTTTATTTGGGATACAGGAATTACATAAATGGTTTAGAATGTTATGCTGTTACTCTTTTTTTTTTTTTTTTTAATTCGCTGTACTTTGAACATCCTGACAGAGTGAATTTTTTGTTTGAATATGCAAGCATAACTGAATTAATAAATAATACTGCAGATAATAAAACTTAGGAAAATGAGCTACATACAATAACGATTGCAACTGCAGCTTCAAGAAATATTTATGTTTATGATGAAATAAATGATGACAGGAATTTTACAGAAATTACAAGATAGATGTGATTCAGGGCTATTGAATAGAAATCGTACAAAAATACTTTCAACAGTGTCTTTAAAGCCTATACCCATACTATATATTGATGGTGAAACATGTGACGTGATAGTAGTTTACATGGCTCAAAACCTTCAAGGTTATTAGCACTACATTGATGGTGGAAAAAACACAGCTCATTATTCCGCAATTTTACCTAAAAATCTGAATGCCGTTCTTTCGAAAATAAAGTGTAGATAAGATGCGAGACCTACTGAAAATTCACAAACAGTAGTAACAAGTGTTATAAATTTAGAATAACAAAAACCCTACACATTACACTCATTTTAAACCCAGTAAAAACATGCTACAAATGCATATTAAAAATTCAGTAACTTTCCGATGTTTTCTCTTTGAATTCTATTTTGTTGACAGTTACATCATAATTTAAAAAATACAGTATTAGATTGATAAAAGACTCACGTTTATTTAAAAAGTAAAAAATAGACTTTTACTCTATTCTAATACTTTAGGTTGAATTAATAATTGTATAAATATTTAATGTAAATAAAAACTAATATGCCGCCCAACAGGGATAGTAGTTAGCGACTGCCATACTAAAGAGCCCAGGTTCAAATCCCTGAGAAAGCATAATGTTTGTAAATATATAGTATTTGTACAGCACGGGGGCACTCAAAATACGAGCTGAAAGTCTTCTCGAGAGGTTGGTGATATAATTTTAACATTTTTAATGGGATCAGTCACATGTCTTCTAAAAACAAAAATTTTTTAACATCTAAAACTTCATAACAGTTTAATTAGCATTATTATTAAAAACATTCGATGATGCTTCGCTTTAACTCAAATTCTTCAGTACTTTCTGATTTTGCAAAATATCAAAAGGATATTTGCTTTTGTGTTTTTATAACACCGTATATTTATGGAAAACAATAATTTTTGCCTAATCCTCTGAGTGGCATGGTTTTGGGTTCTGCTAATGAAGAATTGCATTTAAACAGCATTTACTAGTTAAATTTGTATAAATAATTATTTTAGTCTCTGTTTTCATTAGCTTCCGTTTTATTAAGATTATATATCAATCTTTGAAGAAAATAAAAAAAAAAAAAAAAATTATTTCAAACCAAATCACAATAAATGTCATGAGCTGATAAAGGTAGTGATGCCACTTATAGAGTTAATAATTAAATTAGCATATTTAGCTTTCATTCCTTTACGTAATAAAGAAGTTTGTTAATAATTAAGTAAAAATAACATATTCATACACAAAAGATAGAAACAAATAAAATGCAAAATAAGAGTAAAAAATGCACTAGCAAATCAATCTATTAAATCCAACAGACTCAAATCAGCACAACTTTTTTATTCATTATACCAACAATCAATTAGTCCATTAGATCATGTATCTGAACTGGGCAAAACTTAAGCAGGTGGTAGAAGGCAGCTATATGAGCAATGTCCATAACAGAATGTATAGCCAGAATGCAAGTGGTGAGAAGATAAAGGGTAGTTTTCCACTGTCACATTTAAAGAATTAAAACAAGAATGAGAGGAGATACTTCAGGAAACATTTTACAAACAGAACATACTCATAAAAATTGCTCAAAAGAACTTTCAGCAGCTGTAATGCAGGCTTCACACCAGCAGGATACGGACTGATGCACATTTGCGAAAACACCAGGCATTTCTTGAATATCACCGACAAAAGACGATTCAGGTGACTAGATCCATATTGGTTTCGGAAAACTCGTAGATTAGGCTTTTCATATGGCCCCACAGGAAAAAGTCCAAACACGAGAGATCCTTTGATCTTGGTGGCCAAGCTATGGGACCACCTCGATCAATCCATTGCCCTGGAAATTTCATGCTTCGTATAATTAGCAATCCTCTCGACAATCCACAGTAGAAAATGCCATTGGGTGCGAAGACCAACCCTTTTTATACCATTTATTTACAATGCCACCCAGTGGCTCACCATTTCCATTCCACCTGTACATTCTATGACGAGTATTGCTCATACAGCTACCTTCTATCGTAACCTAAAGTTTTGCACACTCATTCAGATTCACTGCTGCAATGTAAACAAATGCCCAAGCATGCTGTTAGTGTACCCCATGAGGGTGCACTTCCATAGATGATTAGTGCAGTGGGGAGATACCAGTTTTGCCTATGGAAATGTTTCGGTGTCCCCTGTACTTCTGTCTGTTCAGATTCACTCTATACATTATTCATATTAGCATTTATAATAAAAGCTTAAATTTCCATTATTTATCAGAGAAAAATTATTTATCAGCGATTCCATTTTTCTAACGTATAATTTATTAATTACAAAATTTTTGCTTTTTATGATGATTTTTTAAATAATCTAAGCACTGCAACAAATATCTCTACATTATTCGTTTTCCTGCAACATGAAAAATCACTTCTCTATTTTCTTGAAATCAGTCCTTTTGACAATATAACTTGTTTCTTGGCTAACAACAATTACACATTCGCTTCACAAAATTCTTTATAGCAGTCAAGCACAAAATACTGTATACACACTTAAATACACGCATTTTTTTTAATAATATAAACACATTATAGGGTGGTTCTTTTTTTGTTTGTTTGTTTCAAATATTACAAAGCACACAAGAATCATTCGCCTAAGGGAAAGAATGCCTTCATAAGGACTTTCAACCACCTCATATTTACACAGAACATGGGGATAATCACAAAAATAAACATGCACTCTGATTGTTCATCAGGATTCAAACCCAGGTCATTTCACCAGCACTCAGTGGTCTAATCCAGGGGAGGAATTGTTGAGCAAATTACACATATTTTTAATTACATATTGTTATTCAAAACATTTAGACAACAAATACTATTATATACATTATTATACATCAGTATATATACAGAGAGTTTTTTTTTTTTTACTGTTATATATAATAGTATAAAAACTAGTTATAACTGTCTTCATAGAACTGAAAATTATTAATCAATAATTTTGTCCATATCATTTTAGCAAATCACTTGAAAATTATTCTTTATTACAGCACAAAATCTGAGATCCAGACTCATCGGAACTACAATGATTTCGGATATTAGATCACCAGTTTAAATCTAGTAAGATGATGTGTAGAAATTATAAAATATGTAACAGTGATTTATGAATTAATGAAGCATTTTATTACCTCGAGATAATCAAAATTTATACAAAAAAATTTAATATTTATTTGTTTGTTTCTTAAACATTCCTTTCAAAGTAAGTTGTTTAATTTGCTTCATTTTCTGTGCTAATACTTTCTCTTAAATTTGACAGATAAATATAATTTCTTGTTCAATTGCAAACTTCCACTGTTCAGTCCTGTAATTGTCGTGGAAAAAATTCCCACTTGATTAATTGTCGATCAATTCCCCCCCCCCTCAACAACTTCTCCATCAGTTCTTTCACTACTGATAGCAATATTTTCAGGATTTAGAACTATATTATAGAGTTTGCCGTCCATTACTTGGTTGAGAGTGGGCATTATCATTGGATATTTTATCATCGTCATTTATTACCACATCATATTCCTTTCCAAATCCATTAATTGGAAAATTTCACTTTTGTTTGCAATATCTGAAAACCTTACATTCCTGGCTATTCGACTACACTTATCAATCACTGGCTATTCGACTACACTTATCAATCAATATATCATGAGACTGGTGACTAAGAAGAAGTTGTTCTGCTAAATTTTTTCTTGCCCTGACGAAATAAGGACTAAATTATATTAAATTCATGACTCCTTTCCGCACACTTATCTCAATCACAAATAAATAAATTCCTGCATCTATTTAAGGCTTATCCAGGGCCAGCAGTAGTTATTTCATTGTCTAGCGCAGGCTCTGTCGCTCCGAAATTCTGCTGCCACGTGCCTTCCTAATTCTAAAGCTTCTGCCACCCCTGAATTTTCCATCCCAGTGCCTTTCCAAAATTCTAAAGATTTTGTGACTCCTTAATGTTGTTCAGTGCTTTCCTAAATTCTGAAAATTTTACCTCCCCAAAATTCTGCCGCACGATGTAGCCACGCCAATTCTGGTACTTGTCCTGGGTTTGATGGCATAACAAATCAGTTATTCCCAATTCAAACAGCACTAAACATAATCTTTTTGCCTTTGTACCATTTACAAAATATATTTTTTTGGATATGAAAAGAAATTTCCATTAAATTTATTTTCGTCAACATATTCAACACTTTACAGTAAAGTTCATTGAAGTCTGTAATTATCATTAAGCATAATGTCAACATACTCTTTGGTATTCAATTATTATCAATGTTTCCATGCTCTTTGGTATTCAAGTATTGTTAATGTTAAAAATTTGAGGGAAAAAAAAAATTCAGACATCACTGTATGAGTCAATTCTCAAGCTGCAGTCTGATGTCAGTGATGCAACAGCAAAATGTAATGAGCAACGATTTGCCAGGTTGGCATCAGGGTTGAAGTGAAATTAAAAATCAGAACTCTCCACATGTTTTATTATGAAAAAATATCAAAGGCAGAAGCAAAAAGCATGAAAAAAATACTGAAAGGGAAAAAAAAGAGTTACTGACGATCTGGAGATCCAGATTTTAAATCATTCCAGATATAAGACATCCAGATTTCAGACTTTGCACTGTATTCTCTTCCTATTCATAAATTCATATTTTATTTCAGGCTTTTGAAATACTCACCAGCCATACAATGATTTGGTTAATGTAATCAGGATCAGATACAAGGTTAATGATAGGTAAAACAGCAGCATTAACAATAATTTCCTATGAAACACAAAATTATTTTTACATTTTGGCATAAATAAAAAACATACAAGTGCAAACAAAAAACTTTATTAAAACATTCAATTATACAGAAGAAATGTATTTGCATTTTAAAAATTTAAGAAGAAATTTATTTGTATTCTTCATTACTTGATTTTTCTACAATCCATTTACATTTTTAAGCATTTAATATTCCTCCTCTATCTGAAACTAAATCAAAAGAAAGTTATAAAGAGAAGGGAAATATTCGAATTATATATGATCAGGAATTAAATAGACTGTTGCTTGGATTTACATACAATAAAATAAAGGAAAGAGTAGCTGAATATTAGTATTAGGGGTACTATCAAATTAGCCACACATCCTTGATAAGAATCACTGGGCAAAGCACAACGTTGCCGAAGTAGAAAACCCAGAATTCTACAAAAATGTATTTTATCTGGTAGCCCATAAATGCTTGAATGCACGATTTTGGAATTGTTTCTTTCTTGTAATAAATTGTAATGCAATCGTGGATTTTGTCTCATTTTTTCAGAAATATTGTACCTTGCCTAGTGTAGGAATGCATATCTCTGAAGCTGAACAATACAAACAATAGAATTGTATCAAAACGCACCATTAAAAATTGCCTTGAAAGTGTTCAAATATGACACATTTGGATAGCATTGTTTATCTTTGATGTTACATTAATATAGAAATCTTGCTGCTCAAAAGTAGTTTATGAAAGGTGATTGTGATAATAGTTTTTCTCTGAATAAATGCAATTCTCTGATGTTTTTTCTAAATTAAAACAGGTCGATGTCTACACAATGAGTAGCACCAAGTTGCTCTGCAATGCTGAGAATTCCACAGTTTGCTGAAGCTTTTTTAAGTTAAAAACATAGAACAAAAATATAATATTAAGTGTTTTATTAGGGATCTTTGTTGTGTTTTTAATTTAGTAAATCTGTTACTATTTTATGAAATTTTGAGTGATTCATTATGGGCAATTTTTTCATGCAATTTTTATTGTTTCATATGGATACTTCTTGCATAATTCCATTAATTTGTTGCTACTTTATGTAATTTTCAACATGTTGCTATTTTTTAAAAAGGGTTTTCATGTGTTATGTTGGCAAAAAATTAATCACCAACAACTGGCAGCTTCACAGGAAAGTAGTGGAGATTAACATAATAATGCCATATTAGGCAGCAGAGGAATAATTCTAAGCTTTGATGTTATATTTTATAATTCAGCACAATTCTAATCATCTGGTAACTTTTAATCTGTGCTCCTTTGTTGAATATAAACAAAATTATGATTTTCAGAAAATTATATCATGCCACTTTTCTTGTTTCTCTACACATTTCTCTGTTCATTCTATTAATCTCAACAAAATTTATTAGTGCTTAAAATTACTCACAATGAAATTTATTGCATCACTTTTGGTTTTCTATATATCATAAGTCTACATACATTTTTCTCAACACTTTATTTTAAAAGTTATTTTTTTTAATTTTACTGTGGTGTTATGCCATATTTGTTTATGGGACTTAAAAATTCTAACAACTAAAAACATATCTGTCATAAATATTTCTAATTTTCAAATGTTATAAAAGAAACTATTTACTGCCTTGTAAAACAATACATAAAGATAAAAGAAATATTTATTAAAAGATTTTCTGTAATTTTTTAAAACTACTTGCATTTTTATACCTTTTAACTCACTCATGCTATCTGTCACTATGGTCAAAAACTGCCATCTATTTTTTTATCATTCCCTGATAAGCTATTGAGCTCAAATTTTGCACACTCACTCACTGTGGATAACAATACAATGCTGTAAAACAAATTTTCAAATTTTGATTCAGATTGTTTAAAATTTAATGCTGAAACAATTTTTTGTGCATATTTTTGTTTATTGAACACACTTAAATTCTCAGCATTTTATTATTTGAATAGAGCAGAAAAAATCTTTTAAATGAAGTTTATATGCAATTTTAAAGTAAATTTTTTTTTGTAAAATTGCTGAATTTTTTTTACCATTTGACATAGCAGAATTGTTGGAAGAAAAAGAATAATTATTCGTTACTGAGATATTATTTTTCAGTTGAATAATTTGAAATAATTTGATTCATAATGTGTCACTGAGATTAAAAAAATGGTAATAAAACAGAAAAATTTTTTTAAATATTTCATAAAATAAGCTTATAAAAAACTTATAAAATCATAATGAATGAAAAAGAGAAAAATAATTTATCATATATTTAATGGAAACAAGCAATTAAATAATTCACTTTACAAAATTTAATTTCATACCATGAATGATAAAAGTGTGGCTGTCTAAATAATGAAATCGAATAATCAAAGTGCATTGGCAAAAGGATGTTATTTTTATAAATTTATCAAAGGCGCTCTATGGTTTTATTATTCATAATATAAAACTGTAGATAAACATCATAAAGAGATTACATAATTGTTTGTTCCCATTAAACTATATGATAATTATATGCTTGTACTTCTTCGAATTTCTAAATCAAAGCTGATTCCCAAATATCTAATTTTCTATTCTAAAATTCAGATTGTTACAATGCATTGTGTAGCATTTTATGGCAGATTAATTCCCATCTTAAACAATAATCATATTTTTTTTTCTTTTCCTCACCATTTTAAAATTCCTAAACTATTTAGTAGTGTGTGGGTGAAGAAAAGATGAACCTTCCAAAAACATTCTACATAAAAAAATTAACAGATACATATTCCCTAAAGTTCACACTGAAAATGATTGGACAGAAATGGTGAGTCAGTGAAATACTGCAATCAACTTAATAAATGAAGATGAAGAATAATGTAACCATCATCGACTGGAGTTGAGAGATTCTAAAACATCATTAAAAAACTTATTTCCTTAACATCCGAAGACCCTGATGGTGTAAAGTTGTAAGGATCATTTTATTTTTTTTTTATAATGTGTTACTTTATGCTAATACCTTTTCCTGTCAAGCCTTGTTTCATTTCTCTGCCAGAATGCAAATTTCTGGTGCATGATATTCAAATTATGTAGAAAGAAGGAAGGACTTAATGGAAGGTTTTGAAAAGTGAAATCGGAGCACATTCTGCCTGCTTGAAGGCCACATGTTAACTTTGATCTTCTAGCCATTAGAATTCTGTGTGCTAGCTTATTCTTGCCATTAGGCTTGTTAATGCCAACTTCGGACACAACCAACTTGTGTACTGGTTAAACTGTGAAGGATTAAACTGATTAACTGTGAAACTTAATATTATGGGGAATTGTCAGGATGGCCAACATTATCCTAGATAGTTCACTATACTTTAAAATTCCATCAGCAGCTTTTAGTTTTCCAATTAAACTCCACTGGGTGTCAATCCTAGCTGATTTTATAACCTCATCCAAGTTTTCTAAATGTAAACTGCAAAATTGTGATTGCAATTTATCAGTTGTAGACTAAATGAAATAAAACTGGAAATCTAATCAAAAGCTTTTGCTACCTTTTTAGCTGTAGCCCCTATTACTACATCTTTATCTTTCTTCTGGTTTTCTATTTTACCATAAATCACATTATATATAGAATTAGAAAACAAAACAAAGATTGTTTTTACAAACTTTGATAAAATATCCTAACCCCTTAGTCGCCATGCCTGTCTCTCATACGGGCAGCCTGTTTGAATAAATTTTCTGGTGCCCGTCATACCTGTCACACAGCCTGCGCATTTGCAATGAAAAGTCATGGGAATTCCAATTTTTGTCCTACTCATACCAGTTCTATTTAAAAATTGGATTCACAGATAACAGCACAATACTTGTAATTTGATTATACAGCAGTAGTATGCAGACTCAGAAAAATTTTTCAGTAAGAACATGTTTTAAAAGGATTCAATTTCAGTAAAGGCTTAGTAATCAATGTGGTACACATAATAATCTTTTATCACCTCTTTTAAATCATATTTCTTTTAATAAGAAAGTTGGCATATATACAATCTATTTCTATGACACAGCATTATATATCAACACAACCTCACATAACCAGCATCGAAAGTGTTAAGAAAATAGGAAGTATATACTTTCATAGCTACATAACTGAATTCAAATTCAAGAAAGCAAATATGAAGCTGCTTCCAGCATGCAGTAGCAACAAAATTACTACTTTTTATTATAAGTTACTAAAAACTAAGATAATCAAGAATTCATCCAATATAAAAGCAAAATCACTAGAATTGGGTGATTGTGATCAGACTGATCAGATGGTACATAACACATTACCTATGATTTAGCACAGGAGTTCTCAAACTTTTTTGCCCCCTGCACATATTTCACCACTGCTAGAATATCTTTCCTCCCTTCTTTCCAAAACTCAAAAAATAGATACATACGTTTAACTCAAATTAGATGACTTTTTAGTGTGTTTATAAACTAAATTACAAAAGTGTACAGAATGTTGATAAATACCAAAACTTGAATTAGTGTTTTTATATTCATAAATTAAAACTAAATACTTAACAGTTAAATAAAAGGCTGAACGCATTCCCCCCCTGAAAGTATGAAATTCTTTCCAAAGGAGGGATTTTCATATGGTTGAGAACCCATGATACTTAACAGTTAAATAAAAGGCTGACCGCAATACTAATACTTAACAGTTAAATAAAAAGGTGCAAAACTAAATACTTAACAGTTATTAACAGTTAAATAAAAGGCTGACCACATTTCCCCCTGAAACTATGAAATTCTCCTCATAGGAGGGATTTTCATTTGGTTGAGAACCCATGATCTAGTAGATAGTAGGTAACACATTACCTAAGATCTAGCAGATGGTATGTAAAGCTTTATGCTATAAATTTTACATATTTTTTCTGAAACTTCCTGGTCTAGATATAGAAAAATTATTTACATTCATTATCAGAAGCAAACATTTCATCAAAACATCAGAATATAAAATATACATACCCTTAAAATAAGTCTAGAAACTAAATTTTGAAAATCTTCTGGTGGTAACACTATGTACATAATAACTTCACATAATTCTTGCAAATATTCTGAAAGCACAGGAAACACTGCTCTTTAATTCATAAATAAAATTCACATATGGAGAAAAATTTTAATTTTAAAATTTACAAATCTGAATTCCACATATGTGCAATTCATAAAAATTCTAGGGAGGGTTTTAGTAGTCTCTGCTGAACTCTGTGTATGTAAAAAAGCAAAATTTTCTATTACAAAAACATACATTTCAAATAATGCATTTATTTTCACTGAATCTGCAAAAGGCAGTATCAGTTACAACCAGTCTGAAAGTGTGTGGCATTTAGCTTTCTCATATGGAGTTCAAACACATGAGTATCCAATCAGTTATGAATTCCATTGTTTGAGTGGAAAGTTATTTGACCACGGATTGATAGACTTAATCTCTAATAAGACGCATGTGACAAAAATAGCTAGGGTAAGATTGATATCAGATGCCAAAAAATGACTGGAAAACTTAAATTTAGACATCACCTGAGCATGGTCTACTTATGATCTAGCTCAAGAAGCCTAGGCCAAAGACCTCAGGTTTTAGGCCCAAAATGATCCTATAATCCCCCCTTCCCATTGAAACAAGAATGGTGAGCTCCAGAAAAGACGCTGTATTTAAGGCTCCAAAGCTTCTTTAGTCAGATTCAGCATGGAAGTAAAGCAAAATCAGCAGAAACATTTTCTTAGTTATATTATTAAGTATAATAAATATTATAACATATTTATCAAATATAATAAATGTGGAATGCATATGTACTTCAAAGCATATTAAAATAAAAGTTTTCAATATTTAAGTTCACCTATTATTTAAAATGCATCATTCATGTAAAATATAATAAAATTAAAAACAAAAGAAAAAAGAAACTTGAGAAACTTTCTGATGCAAGATGAGAAAAGGTACCACTGTTAAAGAGAAAATATATATAACTACTAAAATATGATATCAAATATAAATTAAAGATCAATAGTTTAATAGGAGTAGATTCAGAGGTAAGCACAATTCTTTAAAATCAGTTTTGAATTCTCAGTTTTTTGCTGACATGTTCTTTTTCTAATTAGCAAAAATTAGCTATAATTATAGATGAATTTTCATGCTCTTATTTTAATTCTGTAATATTTTTTATACAAAGTCATAAAGAATCTAAATTTGTGCTTAATTTTGTACGAGTATTCAACAGAAAGATATTATAAGGAAGATAATTTTAGAATAATTCACATATCATAACAAGAACACATAACTGAAGCCCAATTACTCCACATTTGACTTACTGGAATGTTTTAAATTTCAGATTTTCTTTTAACAAAAAATGTGTAAAGTTCTTTTCTGTCTAAGCTAGATTAAAATTCTCTAAACCCTATTTAAGACATATAAGCAAGTTATCCCTCTATCTGTGAAATTACAACAGAATCATAAGAAAGTTTTTAACAGCATTTTTTATTAAAAGCCTGAACTTTACAAAATGTACAACTTGCATGTATATATTAAAACTCCACTACTTGGGGATATCAGGCAATGGAAAGTTGAAATAAAAATTTTTTATTAATATATATATAATTAGCAGGAGACTAAAATATAATTGGCCTAAGCAAGTACTGGCTCAAATTCTAATTACACAATTTAATTTTAGCTAATAAAATAGCTTATAAGTAATGGAGCAGAGCTGGCAAGAGAAAAGTAAAATTAAAAGTCTCTATGCAAAAAGCTGTATTCTTACAAGTTTCAAAAACTCCAACTATGCTTAACTCATTAACATCCTGGTGAGAGCTAATAAAAAGCAGTAGTGATCATATAGATATAAATCATAAAAAAGTGCATTAACATAAACTCTACAAATTAAACAAATGAAAGGCCTTGTAATATCATCATATATCAAGCACAGGACTATGACTCGGATCCCTTCATAACATCTCAATGTGAATGCAATTACATGGCTCTCTTTCAGATGTTGATTATACCCTATCCCCCCTCCATCCATATATATATTGTTACAAGAATTCCTCTCTGGAACTAGACATTCCTCATAGAAAAAGAAGTGGAAGAATTTGCATGGCACAGGACCATATGAGAATTCCAAAGTTAGTAATAAGAACATGATAAATTCCAAAGCTCATGCCAGGTGTTTAATTTGCTTATAACAAAAACTACTCTAGCCAGAATTTTTAAGGTCAACCATTTTCAGCTTTCTTTTCAGCAATTTTTTAAAAAGAAAAACTGTTCTAAACAGTGGGACATTCCAATACAATCTTCATCTTGGCTTTATGAAAACCTAATTCATTTCTAAAAAGCTTATTTAGTTTTTGTAATGCTGGATATAAATCTTTGCCGTTTGTTTTTTCCTCATATTTTGAAAATATGATTGAAATACAGGACCTGCCTTATGGAAAGCATTTGGTGGAGCACTTTTAAAATATGAGGATTCTGGCATCAATAAAAGTGTGCCTTAACAGTTTCATTTCTTTCACGAATTTGATCCAAAACACATCGCTTTTTTTTGCATATTTTTGTTCATTTTACATTTGTAAGCTAGAACATGTCATTAAAAGTAATATTTCTAATTATTTTTAGCATTTATATCAACTTTTTTACAGGACATAAAATAATAATGTTTTCCCTGGAAGTTGTCTTTTCTCTGTCATGTTCACCTGACAGGGAAA
The DNA here is from genome assembly GCA_000611955.2 of Stegodyphus mimosarum. NCBI lineage: Eukaryota > Metazoa > Arthropoda > Arachnida > Araneae > Eresidae > Stegodyphus > Stegodyphus mimosarum. The sequence continues at coordinate 358,490 of KK119455.1, forward strand.
TTACATTTACAGTTGTTCACATAAAAAAATACAATTACTACATAATTAGTTTCGATTACAAATACTACAAGCACATTTACTTAACGTTTTTTCAAAGATTTGATTTAGTGTGATATATCTTGAAGAAAAAAAAAGCATGGTCCAACATCCAGACAAAAATATCTAATCTCTTTTTTAATTCTTTTGGCCGTTGTCAATTCTTTTTTTTTCAGTGAACACGCATAGCACTGTCTTGCAGCTCTTAGTTTTTTTGTCTGTAGGTGGAATTATTTCTAAAAAATATCTCTCTATCAGTCTTAGTGGAGTTGGTAAATTTCCAGGTCGACCTTTTCTTCTACTGCTGCATGTCTTTTAATTAGTTGGTCGATATCTAATTGAAACTGTAAATTTGTATCTCTACCACCATGTTTCTTGTACAGAACATACGTGTTCCATAAACTGATGTCTAGAAGATGAAAAAACTTTTTTTGTAGTATTTTTTCTCCCTTTTTTTGATCACAGGAGAAGGTTCTGGTCCATTCGATCTTCATCACCCATAGTGTTGTATTCCATAACTACTCTCGGATTCCGCTTTATATCATTCTTGGATGTGGATACTTGAACCATTTCTGGATTATGTACTGTAGATATAAGAGACACAGCTTTTTTGTCCATCCATTTCATAATGCACACTTTTTCTCTCTGGTAAGCGACTATTTGCCTTTTTTGAAGCTTTCCTTTCAACAATGCTTTAGGAACTTCCTTTCTCTGAAGTTTTAATGTTTCATACATATCTGTGCAGCAACTAATGAGGATATATGCTATTTCACGTGACAAATAAAAGTTATCTGTTATCAAACAGTATCCTTTATATAAAAGTGGTTGCATTAGTGTCATTACAACCTGCAATGATTTACTCAAATGTAACTGTCATCAAACACAGTTCCTTTTCCTGTGTAAATTAACATTAGACCACACATATCCAGCCTTTGATTCGCAAAGCATGTATGTTTGTATTCCAAACTATGATCATTTTAGTGGGATATATTGTTTCCTACTTCGTCTTCTTTTGTATAACATAAGATTCTCATCTATGGTGATATCTCGTTCAGGGATAATGACTTCTTGGAACCAAGTTTTCAAATGCTTTAGCATGAGTCAGATTTTAACTAATTTTGGGCACTCATGAGAATTTATGTCAAACTTTTCATTATCTGAAAATAAATAACTATCAATTAACTGGAAATGATGGTATGATATTACTTTGGGAAAAAACGATGTAGATGTAGAATGCATATTGCTCCAATACTGCTAAACTACTGCCTTTTTTTAGAATACCTTGAAGAATAAGCAAGGCAAAAAATATCAGTATTTCATCTTTCGATGTTGGTTCCCATTTTTTTTTTTTTTTCTAGAACGCCTACTAAATAGACTATTTTGCATGCACTGCACAGCGTATCTATTTGTTTCCAAAACAGTCTAGCAAATAATCATCCATGAAAGCTTCATAAAACTAAAGTTTACCGTTAGCTCTATCAATATTCAACTTAAATTTTGGATTTCCAATGAAAACAAATGTAGGATGTGGATTGTGTAGATTATTAGTCCAAAGGGGCTTTTTGTCCCTGAAGGACTATTGTTTTTGTTTTGCAATTTTGAGTCGGAAACATTAAGTTAAACATTAAACATCACTTTTTAAACTGTTGCCAAATATTGCAGCCCTGTATTATATTTAAAGAGATTAAATAATGAAGAATGCACATAAATGCATGTATGTTTCTTGCATTGTGATAAAACGACGGTACCTTACAGCCATCGAATTTTGAATGATGTAATTCTACTGCGAATATGGGCATCTGGAAGCCCAAATTTAAAATTTGGAAATCGTTTTATTATCAATTTCATATTTTGTAAAACATTTAACGGATTTTTGATTAACAAACCCAAGGATTTCAAAGCGAGCAATAGCAACGTTGTACAGAAAAAACAATTTTATCTCCAGTGCATGAGATTGTGTATAAGGAATTCTAAAGATATGCTCGGTTTAAAATTGTTTTGCAATATTGTTCTTTAACTGAATTTTATGGTTTAAGTGTGAAGAACATGATATTTAATAAATAAAGGTAACACACAAAATGTTAAAAAAATGCCCCTTTGGTCGTAGTTTAAAATCTAAAACATTTCAGTTTTTTTTTTTTTTAATTAGAATTAATTTCAAAAAATTGTCTTGCTCAGCTAAAAGCATCCGTACCACAATCAGAATCACTACTGTTGCAGTCATCTAGATAATTTCCACTACTTCAAGACTCATTTGCAGATATTTCGGATTCTGATTCCAAATTACAAGAAATTAGCTCCATACCTTCAGAATCATCCATTATTTTATGATAGTTTTCAATATTTGCATATAAATGAAGTTATTCAATAATATGTAAAATAGATATTAAAAGCTAAACACTCAAAGATACAAAATCGCAGAGTAATGCAAAACTTATGAAAAAGCCCGCACTTTCAGGCCAAACAAAATACATTTCACAAACTAACATTTTATGGACAAATACCACCATCTATAAGATTAGTTTGATATTAAAAATTGAAAAAATATGGCCAAAACCGTGAAAGTATAAATAAATCAGATTGCCTGCATGCCATACGAGTAAATCATTAAACGCACGAAAGCCGCACTCATACAGTGTTCAGGCAAGGGGTTAATGGGCACTAAATGTGACCTTATTTGAAAAACAATAAATACTGGCAATGCAATATAAAAAATTATGGTAAGTTATTTTTATATGCTACATCTGTAATGGACAAAAGATTCTATCAAAACAGACTTCTAAATTAAAAAAAGATCAGTTTAAATCAAATAATAAATCATAGAGTAATAATAAATAACACACTTCTAAATAAAGAGGGATTAGTTCTTTCTAAATAAAGAGGGATTAGTTCTTTCTAAATAAAGAGGGATTAGTTCTTTCTAAATAAAGAGGGATTAGTTCTTTCAAATTTTTGCAAAATTACATTTGCAAATTTTGTGAGATCTCTACCAGCTCTTACAGTCAAAGTATTTCATAATGAGATACAATGTTTTACTTTCATATGTTTAAGGCATAAAAAATGCATATTTCTTCAGATTTTACATAATGTGAAATCTAGGCATTTGATATTCAACTTAATTACAAATAATCTGACTGCTTTTGTAACTTTAGACCATAAAATTTTTCCATTCAATTGGCTTTTCGACTATGAATTGCATTTTTTATACAGTCTACTAATACATGGAATTTTCATGAATGAGGCATTACACATTTCTTGAGCTATCCTGAATACCCAAGGTTTTTCTATGTATATTTATAACCATATCATTACATCAGACATTCAAAAAGACATCAGATATTCACTTATATAAATTCAATAAACATTGCCTTAGCTGCATAAATAAAAATAATGTCAAAAAGAAATTAAATCTGAAAGGTATAATTTATCTCTACATTTGAAAGCACATTCGTAATTTCTGTACTTTCAAGAAAAAGCTTAGTTATAATAAAAAAATTCAAAATGTCTCCAAATGAAATTTTATACAATCAATATACACTTCTTACAAAGATCCTAAATCTGCAACATTATGAGCTTATAAAGTTACATTATTAATCTCATTTCAATAGAAGGAAAACATCTGGAATTGTAAATTTCAGGAAAATGTGTTAAGAAAAGTTACTAAAAAAGTATTCTGAAGTTTTAATATTCTGAAATATTTTTTCTACGTTTTTTAAAAGCAATAACTGATTTACATTATACATTCTATTCCCAAAAGAAAATATTTCTAAATCAGCTTACAAAGCAAACCTTTCCTTTATTTAAAATTAGCATAGCAACAACCTTGTGCTTGGCACAGATTTAGTCAAGAACTTAACTGATTTTAAGGGCAGATGGGTACAAGTCCCTCTTCATCAGAAGCAAAGAAATATGGGAAAAGCTTCAAGAAAATCCAATTTGCCAACTGAAAAAGCCTTTTGAATAATTTTTGCAGACCATTAGCATATCATTGCAAACCACTACCAGACCACAGCTAATCATAGTTGGATATTTAATCAAAATTAAATATCCAACTGTGATTAGCTAATAACAATTGTGTTCCTTGATACCAAACTTTAATGCTCTCTTAATTTGGCTGATACATCTAAAACCATACTGATATGATGTGCTTGCTATAAATTCAAAATTAAAGTCAGAAATGGAAACTTTAAGAATCAAACCACGGATTTTACTGATAGGCGAGAAAATGACTTTTTTTTTTTTTTTTAAATTTTTTTTGATTCATTTTGTCATATTTTTGTGCATATTTTACCATTCTGCACGTTCCCAATTACATTTATTTATTTTTGAACTCCACTTTTTCATGCTTGTTCCCCTTTTGAAACAAGTCAACAGATAGAAACCAATGTCATAAGTTATGCCTTAAGCGTATGAAATTCTTGAACCATCTCCACTTTTTGCTTAAATGCAAACACCAGAATGTCCTTCCCAAATTTATACAAGTAAAATGTAGCCTTAAATCTTCCATTCACATTTAAAAGATCATGCATAAATTCAAACTGCCACTTCTTCATTGCATTATAAGAAACATGCACAAACATTTATCTAAAACTGACTATAAACTTTATTACCTTCATTTAAAAATAACTAATTCTATTTTATATTTTTTCTCTTTTGATCATAAATCTTGGTCTAGAACTAACACCACTTGTCAACACCATAAAAAAGTCCTTCTTTCTAAATTCCATATCCTCACATCCCACTCAGCTAGTTTACAACCCCCAATCCTGTTTATTTCCCCACTGCAAACACTAATCCCCTCATTAATACCTCTAATATTAATATTTCGCAGGATCGGATAAAAGTATTAAAATATAATTTCAACTTTTCAAGACAACTAAACCTTCAGTTCCTCAAATTATTGCCCCTATTGAAAACGCTTTTAAATTCTCTAAAATTTCGGAAACACAGAAGGATACAATCTACCACTTAATTACTCATAACATGAATTTTAATAACAAATTATTTGTTTTGAATCTTAATAAAAAGGAAAGCAAGGCCTTACATGGAATTCATCCTAATACTAACATTATCATTTCTAAAACTAATAAGGGCAGACAGATCGTTGTTATGGACAAACACACATAAACTGATGGAGCCTTGAAACTGATAAATGAAGGTCAATACTGCTCTAAAGATCCTCTAACTTTTGATCTCAAGAAAATAAAAAAGAGCTGTTCAGTCTTTTCATATACTCCCAACTCGGCTTAAAAAATCCCTTATTCCACCTACTGCTTACTGTGCTAGGTTCTATGCTCTTCCCAAAGTCTACACAGAATTCCATTTCCCACATATTGAAATTGAAAAGTTAAATTTTCTTACTAAGTCTCTTTGCGTCAAACACCTTTTGTTTTTCAAAATGAGTATTATCACCAAATTGAAAGATTAACTATGGGTAATCCCCTCAGTCCTTCACTTGCTGACTGCACTATTTTGAGGTCAACTATTTGAAACATTAAATTTTTGTCTCTGAATTTGCTAAGCAGACTATACTTTCGGGCTTTTTGATGGTAAGAAAGAAAATTTATCGCAGATATTTTTATCTATTATAAATTCCACTGATCCAGCCAACCAGTTCACTTTTGAAAGTGAATCTGACACTACCCTTCGCTTTCTTGTAATTTGCAACTAAACTGATTTCAGCACTACTGTTTACCATTAACCCTTTTCAGTTTGTTTACTGCCCCATGGTAAGTCGTGTCACCCGGCTAAGCAAAAAATACTTCTTTTTACTATTATGTATTTTGTGCTCTCAGAATTCGTTCCTCAGAACCTTTGCTTGCTAATGAATTCAATTATATGAGATCAGTTGCCAGTGACCATTCATAAAGCCTTTAAAAAAATTTTAGCTTACCATCAATGAAGACATTCTTCTATTAGAAATAACATTAATAACCTTGTCGTGCTTACATTTCATCTTTTTATCAGTTGCAAAATTGCACGAATTCTCATGAAATTCAACTTTCAAGTCATTTTTTTGCCTATCAATAAATTACATGGTTTAATTTTTAAAGATTTTATTTCTGAGTTTAATTCTTTGAGAATTTAGAGCATATTGTACCAGTATGGTTTGAGATATGCATGCCAAACTAAAACAGTATTAAAATTTGCTATCAAGAAACACAAATCGTACGTTCGAAATAACCAAATTAACAAGTCTTTAATGGCTAATCATAGTTGGAAATTTAATCATAATTTTGACTTTCGGTCTGCAAAAATTATTCAAAAAGCTTCTTCAATTGCTGAACTGGATTTTCTTGAGGCTTTTCCCATTCACGGAAATTTATCTTGTTTAGTTAATGACTTCAAGTCTAATCCAGTCCTTCCTAATGCTTTTAAAATTCTATTAACTTATTTTTTTTTTAATTTAGTAACTATTTCTGCTGACACAGGGCACTACCTTCTAATTCACTTTACTACCCGAGTATAAACAAGACCCTTGTGCTCACTGCTTTCCAGACTTGTATATTTCTCTGCTCCTCCCGAAGAGGGACCTGTACCTATTTGCCCTTAAAATCAATTGAGTTCTTGACTAAATATGAGCCAAACACAACGTTGTTGTTTTCTAATTTTATGTTCCATTGTTACATGTTTCTCTTCTGTTTTGATCTTTTCTTTCTTCTTTTGAAAATATTAAAAATAAAAAAATGATAAAATTTAATCATTTTGCTTATAATATTCACAATTTTTTATTATGAATTCATAAAAATAATCAATATTATTTAAATTATCAGTATAGTTTTACAATATTTTAAGTATATTATTTATGATAAATTAAAGCTAAAAATCATTCTGCATATTTTACATAATAAAATACTCAATATTAAAAAGTTTTAGAAATGCTTATCTAATTTATATTTTAATATTAATAGCATGCTCAATATTCAAACTATGCTAAACTATCACTTACCAAGTGCATACTTTCTAGATGTACAAACTAGACTACGACTCAGATTGTCCTCCATTGCAGTTTCAAAATTAAAAAACAAAGACAACATATTTATGCCTGCAGTAGGATCTGATAGGGAGAAAAAAAATCATATTACATATATCATTATTATATATATCTATGCATTAAATCAAACATACTTATATAAAATATAAAGGCATAAAACAAACAGATGTTGAATTAATAGAGAAGAAACTGCAGATGAATTCCGAAAGCAAAAACAATAATAAAAATGGAAGGGGGAAGAAATAAGAATTATTATTTGAGATTAAAAAATAAAACAAATAAAGGTCCATTAAAATAATATGGCTGAATATTTTTTAAATGCAGTTGAATTAGCAACATGTGATATAATCTGCAAGGTAATAAATAAAATATTACTGAATCAGTACATAGGCTATGTAATATAAAATAAACAGACACAGATACCCACAACAGATGAAGATTCCAAAAAACTCTGTAAAAGTTTTCTGAAAGCAGCTGAAGTGTCTCTGCTTAATGTTTTACATTCTAAGATATTCAAGAAAATCTTCAAGGACAAAAACAATCCATTTTTCAGTACAGCAAAAATACTTAATATTTAGTTAAAATTTTCAACTAAATAAGTTCTAATCAGGTATCCTACCTTTATAAGTTTTTCATTGCCAAATTTCCTAAACATCAAGTCTTCAATTCTAAATAAATTCTTTAGAACAACAAATTTAAGCACTGTAAACCATCACTGTATTTTAACAGACCATTTTCATAGTTTTTCATATAAATATAAAAAAGCAATACATTTAAATTAAGGCATACATTTCAATTAAGGCAATGTTAACCTTAAAATAGGAGACAAAAGTTAACATTTTTCCTTATACCAACAACACAAATTCATAAAAACAATTTTTTCATACAAACTTAGGAAGCATCTAAGTACTTTTTACATACAATAATAATGTGCATTCTAATTGAGTGATCAGCATCTACAGAAATTAAACAACAACAATTGTTTAAACAAAATGATAGGTTTAAAGATGCTATTTTTAAATTATTATTAAAAATGGAAAACTTCAGCAGATTCAATCTAAGGAATTTATGCTTTGTAGGGAGAACAAAATCACACTAAAATACATACCCCTCTTTTGAGAATCTTTTAACTTTGATTGAGCTTGCCTGAAAAGGCGGAGGTGGGATGCAAAGTCATCAACTAACTTTGTAGTTAAGTAATGAACCCATTCTACTTCTTTAAACCTGGTGTAAAAAATACTACATAATATATCAAAATATACAGAATTGTAGAAATAAAACAATTTGTATTAAGTATACTTAGCATACCTGCTAGAAAAAGCTACAATAACCTTTCGAACAAGATCTTTTAAATACAGAAGAAAATCTTCATCACTAGAAATTTGGCGATACCATGTACTAATGTAATCTCGAAATGCATAATGCAGAACCTATAAGAAATGTTACATTACAGTAGCAGCATTAAAAAGATCAGAAATTTTACTCAAGTATTAAAATTTCAGGAACTTCAAAGCTTGTATAAAATAAATTCAATTGATGAAAACATAACCTGAAATGAATAATACTTCCTGTAATTTCGAGAACTGATATTTTTTTGTTGAAATGGGTGACAACTGTAAACTGTACACTAAATATGATGTTCTTATTTATTTCATTACAGGAGTAGCTATACAATAACTTACTACATAAGCGGACACCAATCCTCTAATTTTCTTTTCAATCATTTTAATTTTTTCATGGTTAAAATGCTAATTAGAAAAAGAATCAATATGCATTAAGCAATTTGGCAGCTGTCAAATGAACAAAAGTCATGATTAAATTCTTCACAGACTAGTGTATCATTCATTCTGAAAGATTGTTCGGAAGACCAACAAATGAAATTGTATTTTACAACTCATTGGAGTACCGAAATTGTGTTACAACAAAAGCTCATGCGGCATAAAAAAGGTTTAGAGAGTAGATGATGATTCAAAGGCTTGTACATTCTTTTTCTTGATACTTATTAAGTTTATCTATTTCTTGTGTCACGCATTCACATTGGCAGAATTCAGTCGATTACAACTGTTGACTAGAATGATTACATACATTCTTATTTCTGAATTTCCGTATTTGTGTCCAATTTTTGTATTAATTTTGGATTTAATAAAATAGCCATTCTTTTTGTGAAGTGTATATCATTAGAATTTCCATCTCTATCTCTCAATAAATTTTTTACATTTGGTGTTAAGCACTACATAATTAACTGAAAACTGCCATAGAATGTATGCAATGCATGGAAATTACAAAAATGTTTTTACTATATATTTCATTCCTTTCTCTCCCAAAAAATTAGAAAGATATATATATATATATATACAAACAATTTTAATTTTCAGTGTATTCTAATCAGGTTCCCAAAATATTCTAAAATCACTTATGAATAACTAAAAATGAAACATGAATTACATTAAATATTATACATGAGCATAATTTAAAAAGCATGATATCTCATCCTGAAACATGAAACAGAAATACTAAAATACTTCAATGAAAATTTAAAATATGCTGATACTGATGCTCATCCTAAAACTGGACATACAAATCGATGTCACAATATTTAAAACTTCAGTTTGATGTATTTGTGCAATTATCTTGTATTCTTTTAACACTCTGTCGGGCGCAATATGCTTCAGAACACATTCGGGTGCACTGAGTCTGAGAGGCACTTCTTCAATTACTAAACTTTTTTATACATAAAAAGTTTTTCTACAAAAATCAAATCCTAACCACTATTATCAAACTTCCATGAGTTATAAAAATACTTAACCTTTTCATGACAGGTAGCGCAAACGCACGCTTATCGCTGAGGCCAGCAGTCTCTTTCGTGAGTGTCTGTCCAGGGCCGGACGGTTGCTTGTTATTAAGCCTACATCCATGAAGAAGTAAGAAATGCACTCATTTCCCAGGCGGCACGCTGGCACATCAGAGTGTTTTCTCACGATATAAACATTTGGGTTTCTATATCCGTCCAAATCCTTTTTGTGTTCTTTTTTTTTTGCTACTACACAGAGTATTTTAGGGTTACTATGTGAGGTTCTATTAGGTTTTGCATTGCTTTTATTTCGGAAAGCCTTCAATTTACTTATATACCTTATATTACTTCAGTTTATTATGCCGAGCGTTTTTTATCAGACAAAAGATAAATGAGCCAATTAGTGATATGAATGAGAGTGATGATTCATTTGCTAAAGAGAAAGTGGTATTTCTAGTGATTCTCACATGGACATTTTGTCAGAGACTGAGCTCATTGAGTGTCTATCCTCCAGTTCACGTGAAAGATTTTACTTTTTGTAAACAGATGTTCTTGTATATTTTTCAATAATTTAAGTTTATTTATGTATTTTATCAATTAAAACTTTAAAAAATTGGAATAATAACTGGAATTTAACTGAAATAATTTGAATAGTGCTTCTGAAAATTATTCCTCAAAGTGAGTAATCTTTTTATTATATATTTTCATGTAAAGTAAAGGAAATATATATGATAGCTTAAAGATCTATCATAAAGCATGCCATTTGGAAACATTCCTTTCACCTTATGTTTATATACTCAAAAACCATGTGTATGTGAGTCATGCTACTCTCATTTTCAGTAGAAGGTCAAATCTGCATGTATCTGAAACCATATGGACATACAATGCCATCTTATGACAAAAGTTCAAGTTTTTAAAAGTTCCAGGACACTGGCACAAATGTGTCATAGCTTCGGGGGGTTGAACGAGAAACCGCTTTGGCATGCTAGTGTGCTGGCCGGGAAGTTAGTGCATTTCTTCCTGGTACGTATATGTGACAGTCGGCACGAAAGGGTTAAGGGACAATAAAATAGTTTTTATAGTCTTGAAACTATTTATATTAAACAAATTTTGCAAAGTAGCTTTTATAAAGTTGTTGTACAAGACTAATTATAGATTTAAATTTAAATAAAATTAGAACATAAGTATAATCTCTCATTCATCTGATTCATTAGGAGATATCTGTCCTTCTCTCCTATAGCACAAAGGAGATATGAAAACAGCATATGAGAGGCAGGCCACTGTGTGACACTTTTTGCCCTCATATTAGTTTAATATTCTCTTATGAGCCCCCAAATAACATATTTCACATTTGCATCTTTTTGGAGGTAACTGTAGCTCATCATAATTTTGAGGCTGTTGTCCTTAGTTGGGAGCATATCTCTTTAATTTTTGTTAAGTGTACTGGCAACCCAATAGACTTCAGACTTCTTTGAGCAAGTTGTTGAAGCACAAGTTCATTAGACAGTTGTTTTATGAACAACATTCTTTTAAGAGCTGTGTACCCATTACCTACATGTATGATCTGAGAATTGATTGAAATGTTTAGCACTGTAAAAAAGATTGCCATGGGCCAATGTTTTACATTTCAAGACACATTACACAAACCACACATTTTATCTACAATATCTACTCCTAACTTGGTTTCATTGTAGAAGCAGATTATTTCGGGTTTCTATTTTTTGCAGTAGAAAGATCAATAGCTTGCTCATCATGCAATGATGATATAAGAAGGACATTTTTGTTTTTTCTTGCAATGTAGAACACCAAAACATTACCATCACAACTGAAGCAAAATTACTGGAGTGTTGTGGTCTTGCATTGTCCCAAAAAAAGTAAAAAAGTCAGTATTTTCTTCTATGTTGTCTCCTTTGCTTCCCTCTTGTTCTGTCCCTGATCCCTCTTTACATTCCTCTACACCATCTTCTGAATCAATATAGCTTTCGACATCAAAATCTTCATCTTTGACATCCCCTGTATCTGATACCTTCAATAAACAGTGAATTTCTTCAAGGTCTTGAAGGTTTCTTAAATCAAACTCTTTTTTTTTTTTTTTTTGACATTTTGAGGCCTAAATCAAACAAATATTTAAAATGTCATTACGAAAATGTCTGATGCAATGTGCATGATCAGGTGCAATATGCTCGAAAAGCCAAAGCTCAAAAACATACTCATTATCATATAATAAAATGTTTCATTATATGAAACTGCTAACTAAAAAATCTGATAGAGTAGTAAAAAAATCACAGAAAATTTACTTGTCAAATTGCAATGTAATTGAGCACCTATTAGATCAATATCTGTCAACTGGAAATGAAGAAACATATTCACTGACTGATCTTACGACTGCCAGTGGCACTAGAAGATGGGAAGCTAACTGAATGGAGAAGAAGTGGCAACATTTAAAAGAGGCAGGCAAACAAAAGTGCTCGAGGTGTGCCTAGCAGATCAAATGCGTCCAATGGAGTGTTAACTGTCTGTATATGTTTAAACATATATATAAATACGTTGGAATAAATTTTGAAGGAAATAAATTCCTTTAATTCAACTACAAAATTATTTTCAGATAAAGGGAAATTAAATGTTTTAACGTTGTTTTACTAAAACACATTTAAATATTAGTAAAACAGGACTTTTTGAAGGCAACCAATCTGCTTTGCCAACTGGAAAGGATAGCTTGAACAAGTTTCCTTTCTTCTACTGCTGTTTTCTGCAGCAAACTGAAAGTAAGGTTATATCGATTGTTTCTTTCAGTAATTTGAATACCAGCCATCACATATTTGAACTAATAAGGTTCATTGTCTACTGTGTATGCGTGTGGCATAGAAGTGGAGGATTGGATAGATTCTGCACAACACTCTCCATTGTACAGTCAGAACAGCTAAAGAATTCTAAACATGAAAACAGAACCCCCCCTGCTATGCTATAACTACTTTATTACCAGATTTCACATTCTCTGATTTCTGCCTATTCTCTCTTATCAAGATGGTTCTGCTGACTCAATGTTTTCAAATAATTGAACTGCCCAAAATAATGCAACAGTTGTGCACAACAGATACCAAAAGAGACATTCTTCTGATGTTTTTAAGAATGTCATGAGCAAAACTGTGTATTCTGATGGATATTACTACAGAGTCATGGATAATAACTTTTAACATTTCAAATTAAACTGTTCTACAAACATATTCTATAAGTTTTTTTAGTATAAAAAACATAAAACTTCTAGATAGTTAAAGATGCTACAATCAAATGCTAAAGTGCTTTTAAACATTGCAATACTATTAAAACATCTGCAAATAGAACTGAAATGAATAATGAAATTTGTTTACGACTTTTTCACTTCTGTTGATTTGAAAAAAAAAAAGTATATGCGACACATATTATAGTAGCTGCTGCAAATGATTTGATTTTTTTTCTATTCAAATTATGCAAAATTAAGAATAACAATGTAATAAATGCTCAACATTTAAAAGGTACAGTATTTTTTAAGAAACAAACTGACTTCAAAGTGGAAGAGAAATACCCGATGTAAAATTTTAAATTAGACAAGAAAGTAACCATAGTTTAGGAACCATTTGAATAAAAATGTATTGGTTTCCAGGGTGATCAATTATAGATCCCTCTCTCTTAGCAACAAAAAATATTTTGCCAGGAAGAAAAATTCTTTTTCTCCTAAAAATCCTCCTCATCTGATCATCTTGAGAATCAATGGGGTTTTATTCAAACTATATGTCACTTTAAATGGTTGCATTTTTGCTTAATTTTAAATACCAAGTGAATACCTAAAGAAACCAATAGCATCTGAAATTACAGATAACAATACTTCCAGAAAGAACACACGACCTTGGGCTAAGCAATTTTACTCAAACTGTAATTGTAGAGGATCTTATAGTAAGTATTTTGAAATAAAAAAGAAAACTGAGCCTGAATTTGGAAGCATTGTTCATGCAAGCAACAACATCCTGGCACCATGCAGCATTTTAGATAAGAAACTGAAATTTCATTCAACTGGTAGCAAAGTTGTATTTAAATCAATATTATTAATTATTTTAATACTGCCTGGAGGGAGGATAGAATAATATATAAAAATTACAAAACTTTGTTTTAAAAAATAAATTTGCTTCATTTATTTTACTCCAATTTATTGCACTTTTCTATGAAATTTAATGACAAATGATGAGTGATATTTACTATAGAATCATTCAAAATATAATAATCTAGCATTACATAAGATGAATAAATGATGCTTTATACTCCAGAATAACAGACATATAAGAAAAGCTCATGTGATTAGTATTTACAGAAACTTCTCTTATATACCAGTGGGGTGACATGATCCTACATTTTTATATTGTATTTTGAATCTCATAAATATCATTAAAATTTAAATGATGATAAATTATTATTTATTTATCATGTTCAAAATCTACATCCATATTTTGAACATTTTTATGATAAATATCATTTGCCAATTCAAAGTAAGTTTGTGGAAATATATTACTAGACAGAATAAGAACAAATCTTTTTCATCACCATGAATTCTTGTATTATATAACTCTTTGTATCATTACCTTCAAAACAATTATTATGAATAAACTTTCTTTCTTAAATATGAAAAAAAAAAAAAAAGCACTGGCTTAAATTATATTCAAACAATCAATTTTTCATTTGAAGCATTAGATGTTGCCAACCAGGCTATCAGTACCAACAAATGAAAGATCTTAAATGATATCAGTGTTACTTAAAATTTTAAACTCGATTCTCCCACTTACTTTTGAATATTGCATACTCCATCTGCAAACATATTTATTTTAAATTCCTTTATAATCATGCACAATTAGAATGAAACTGCTGAGCTCAGGTCATGAACTCACCTTTCAATTTGAATCCCTTAAGGCAATTACAGCTTAGAATAAATAAACTTTATAAACATTTATGGGCATCAGCAAGAATAATTAGTATCATGCCAAGTTTTATGAGCAGAATTCAGAAACTTGTATGAAAAATCTGTATTAGTTCTCAATGAAGACTTCATGACCAGAAATTTTGATAGGATCATTTTTCATAAACAAAGCTTTTATTTAAAATAAATAAAGAATATACAAAGATAAAATACACTTTTTTTCAATAAATATGCATCTACCTCTTGCAAAGGATCATCAATCATACTTGAACCTGTCAATCTCTGATCTTGCTTGCCTTGCTTCTGGGAATCATTTTCATACTTAACCTAGGAAAAACAGTTTCATTCTACATATTTTATCTTAAATAATATTTGAATAACTGCATAAAATCATAAATTTTTACACCAAATGAGTAATTATGTAACCTGTATAATTACCTCATATGAATGATTTCTTTAGTAATACAGCGTTATAGTCTTCCTGCAAGTACGATCCACAACATGAAAGAATTACCTATCCACAACATGTCAGAATTATCTAATGCTATTCAAGGCCCCCATAACAGTATCTAATAAACAGATTTTTATGATTTGCCTCCAGTTTATCCAGTTTCATAGGTTTAGCTGAAAGATGTAGGGAATTTTATGTTAATAAACCAGTTATTTATAACTTCACTCTTTTCTATAACTTATCCTTTCCACATTCCTCACCAGAATGCTAATGAATAGACAGTAATTTTCAGTTTTTTTTTTTTTTTTAATACAGCATGTTTTAGGTATCACGTGTGCACTATAGTTAGTCTCCTGACAGTTCTGATATTTATAATTACTCAGCTTTGCATTTTCTTTGTGCCGACATTTTAATTCTGACCTTCTGGTAGAATGAGCCAGCTTCTAGCATAGTAATTAGCTGTGTAGTCTTTCAATACTGTTTCACTACTTCACTGCATCACTATAATTTGTGGTTATAACGTAGTTCAAGAGAGTATCCTTGTGTTCTAATTAATGTTTAAATAAAAAAAAGGGTTATTTTAAAACTGCTCACCACTTTCTCACAGTTTCAGACATAGTGATAATTTGCTGCACATCTGTTAGGGTTATTGGGCTAAAGTATTACAAGATCAAGTGAAACCCAACAAGTAATTCTCGAACTCAAAGAAGATAGATGATGTCAACACCAGGATCTGATTGGGTCTCCTCATCCCCAGTTGCCATTTAAAAAGGCAGAGTATATAAGATATTCTCTCTCTCCTTTCCATGTGCATTAATGGTGTAACTAGAAGCACATCCGATGTGAAATCGGGAGGTCTGGAGTTTGAATCCCGGCAGAATTCTTTTTTCGTTGGTTTCTTGACATTGAAAAAATCCTACATGACTCTACTAAGTAGTGCCCAAACATATTAATAATCCTGTCTCAAGACAAAGCAATATTTAGTCTGGTCCCTGAAAACTGCAGGCTCCACTGGCACCATGAAGTCCAATAGAAGGCTTTGGATTCATCGACACTATGCAAACTTCAGTGAAACCTGATACTATATTCAATGGTAGATGTTTCATGGTGACTTTTTTGGGAACAATTAGAGATGCACTTTTCACTTTTTCCTGTTGCAGAAGTACAGAATGTCATGATAGCAACTGCAGCGCTTCGAGGACAGAGCTGGTACAAAGATATCAGTAAATTTTTGTTGGGTCCAAGGCAGTGCAAATTACATGTTTCACATATTTCCAATTGCCCTTGTGAAAACATTCCCAATGGTGAAAGATAGGGCAAATAAGAAACAGAACAGTTTCATAGATATCAAACTAAGGTGTAAAAGTTGAAGTGAACTTATTGTATGAGAAAAAGCCTGATGCAAAGGTTATCCAAATAGTAGTTTAGGTTGCTCCCTCAGATTCAGGATTTTGTTAAATTATGACACCTGTGAATGTTAAAGCAGTTATTTGAGCTAGAGAAGAACTTTGAAAGCAGGCAAATTTCAATGACTACAAGCACAGTGAGACAGAAGTAGAGGTTGAGTGGATATTTTCATAGATTTATAATGAAAGAAAGCACAAGGTTTTGTTAATAGTAGATGTTTTGACAACTAGAAGAAATTTTCAGCTGCTAATGGCAATGCCAAAATAAATCACAAAAAAAGGAAATTGGGGAGAAATACATGAAGTTTTGTAAAATGAAATTGAAAGTTCTGAAAATTAAAATTTAGTTTACAACATATAACTCCATGATTGTAAAAGCTGACTTATGTAGTAGGTTTAAAATTTGAAATCTTATAAAGGTTGTTAAAGACCTTAGTTGTGATTACTTAAACTCTGGTGGGGAAAATGTAAGGAATTATATGTTAATTAACCAGTTATTTATAATTTCAGCTTTTATTATAACTACTTCTTTCCATATTCCTCACCAGAATAAAAATGAGTAGACAGTATTTAAATTGAAGTTTTTTTATTTTAAGATGGAGCATGTTTGCATCATCTGCATGCTATGGTTAATTTCCTACCGGCTCGGACAGCTGTAATTATTTCATTTTCTCACTTTGGGATTTGGGTGTGAACATTTTGTGAAACGATTTTTGGCATTTGAAAGAAAGAGACTTGCTTTAGAAGATTCTGTTTTGAAATTTGTAAAAAAATATCATTAAGATGTCTGAAATGAAACTATCATGCTACCAGATTAGAACCATCATTTACTTCCAGTTCTGTTGCAAAAAGTCAGCTACAGAATGTCACCAAATCATATGTACAACTTTAGTTACTAAAGTTATATTATATGGCACTGTGAAGGTTTGGTACCAAAAGTTAAAAAACATTCAAGAAGCAGACTGCTCTGGTGGGCCTATTGATGCTCATGAAGCCCACCTATGAAAACTGGTGGAAGAAGATCAGTATGCAACCACTCGAGAGCTCGCTAAGAAATTCAACATTAGTGCTACGTCCATTAGTCATGCTATGCATCGCATAAACTTGATGCACAAGTTCAAGCGCTGGGTGCCACGTGAACTGACTCAAGCAGATAAGGACAGACATGTTCGGGTCTGAACTTATCTGCTGGAATATCTATGCAAGGACAAAATTCTGGACCGAATCATGAGTCGTGATAAACAGTGGATTTACTTCTATAACATAGGCTGAAAATGGGGTTTATCTGCGCATGGTGAGCCTGTTGGCATCACAAAATGCAGTTTCACTAACAAAAACATCATGCTTTGTATTTGGTGGGATTGCCATAGTATTATCTACAAAGATTATCTGGGAAAAGATAAAACCCTCTACAGTAAGATGAGATACTAGTCCGTGTTGACATTGCTATCAAGGAAAAATGTCAAATAGAGTTCCAGCTCGAAAAGTTAATATTCCATCAAGATAATTCAATACCACATGTGCCTGCATTCATTGGCTGGACTCTGTTGTACAGACTTGAAAGGGATCTTTAGCCACACCCACCATATTCCATCAAGATAATTCAATACCACATGTGTCTGCATTCATCGGCTGGACTCTGTTGTACAGACTTGAAAGGGATCTTTAGCCACACCCACCATATAGCCTTGATATCGCTCCTTTGGATTTCTACCTTTTTTTACACCTGCAGCTACATCTTGCTGCTGCTATCTTTCATTCTGCACAGAATGTGATAAATAAGATTGGTTTGTTTTTGGACTCGCAGCCACCAAGTTTCTGGGTGAAGGCTTTGAAAAACTACCAAAATGTTGGCAGAAAATCATACATTTAGGTGGTGCTTACTACCTTCCTGTTGTTAATTTCAGAGCCTAAATATCTGAAGCTATCAACAGTTTCATATTTATATCCTCCAATTTCGAAGTGAGTGTCCTTGAAGCCTGCTTTAGTGCCTGCATATACTTCATTTTATTTTTATTAATTCTCATAGTCTCCTTCTCTAGAGATATGAAAGCCCATTTTAGTGCTGCTCGTGTTCTAACAGTAACATCAAAGTCATCAGCAAAAGCCAATAACTGTAACAATTTATAAAAGATGTTTCCTCTGGTATTCGTGTTTTAATCTCATATTAGTTATTAGCTAACTCAGAAGTTGAACTCAAAATTTTTAGTACTGAAACCCTTCTAACCTAAACCAAAATCTTCTCTTGGTAAGCTTCCATACAGGATTATTGCACACTTTTGTTTCTATATTTCTTCCTGTAAAGATGCTATTTCACTGTGCTCTCTTCCTATTGAATGGTATAAAAAATGTTAATGTTCTTGAATAGGCATGATTAGAGCACCAAGTTAATCATGGCCTCAAATGAAATAATGAAATTTATTTGGCCTCGACTGCCAGCTTCCTAGTCATTACGGATTCAATATTTTAGCATTCTACACAATTAGAATTCTTCCTCTTCAATATGGATCTATGTAGCACCATCAGTAGTTATCCATTTTTCTTTACAGATTTTTATACTTTTTACTACAATAGAGTTCTAGAAATATTAATTTAAAATACTATTTAAAATACAAACTAAAAATTTTTTTCTTATAATAACTCATGGTTTTAATTGAATTTCTGTTTCTTGGAGGTGGTATATGAAAAAATGTTCTAATAATATATATTATATATATATTTATATATATATACATACATACACAAACACACACATATATATATATATACATAGATAGACAGAGAGGTATAGTACATAGAAGAGATTAAAAACAAAAATTACCTTCAAAAGTGCACTAGGATATGCTACCCTTTGATACATACGATAGCGAGGAGCGTATGTTGTTCTGCTGTGTATATGTGCTATAAGAAAAATGCTAAAACGAAAGAAAAATTATTTGTTTACAACACATATCATTAACTATAACTTTGAAGAAACATTAATTTTCATTTTTAGATATTTATGCAGCAACATACAAAAATTATTTAAGATTTTAAAATAATCATTTTCATAAAACACACTATACTGTGCAGAAACATATGATGATTCCCAGAAAAATATTCACCTTAGATGCACAACTTAAAATTTTAAAAACGATGCTAAGCTAACTAACTTATCCCTTAACTTCTCTTATAAAAAAATTAATTTTTTTTAATTTCAGGATATGATATAATAGCCTATTTAATTAACTTTCTTCGGAAACAACATGTAAAATTTATTTATGTGAAACCATCTTAGATACGCAAGCACTTTTTCCAGTAAAATATCTTGAAAAACACACTATTGCCTTAGGTATTGGATGAGTTCAGATTCAGGATAATATGGTATTTTAAAGTTAAGTTATATAAATTATAGCAAAACACACAGCATCTTTACTACCCAGTTACAAATTTTAAAACTTTTATTTTTGTATCGAACAATACACTTAACGACTGTTTAATTTATGCTTGTTTAGTAAAAAATTGAGTTATGACTTCTACAGAATACTATTCTACTTCCATTCATACAGCAGGCATACACTTTATTACAGAATAAAACACTTTAAAGCAAACATCTGATGCAAATACATTGAGGTGACAAAAGTCATGAGATAGCAACATGCAAATATACACATGGCAGTTCTATCGTGTACAAAATGTATAAATGAGCAGTGCACACCGGCAGAGCTTTCATTTGTATTCAAGTTATTCTTGTAAACAGGTTCCTGACATGATTATGGCTACAAGATGGAAATTAACAGACTTTGAATGCAGAATGGTAGTTGGAGCTAGATGCATGGAACATTCAGTTTCAGACATCATTAGCATTCCGAGATCCACAGTGTCAAAAGTGTGCTGAGAATACCTAATTACAGCATCCCATCATGGACAACGTAGTGGCCAACCACCTGCACTTAAAGACCTACACCGGCGACTTGTGCTTAGAATTATCAATGTTAACAGAAAAGAAACACAGAGTGAAATAACCATAGAAATCAATGTGGGATATACGGCAGACGTGTCTGGTAGCACAATGTAATGAAATTTGATTTTAATGAACTATGGCAGCAGAAGACCATGCCTTCACTAACAAAACGACATCGCCTGCAGCGTTACCTCTCGTGACACCCTAGAGAACTGGAAAATTGTGACTTAGTCAAATGAGTCACGATTTCAGTTGCTAAGAGTTAATGATAGGGTTTGAGTATACCGCAGACCCCACGAAGCCATGGACCCAAGTTTTCAAAAAGGCACTGAAAGCTAATGGTGGCTGTTTTTTCATGGTATGGCCTGAAAACTGGTCTCTGGTCCAACTGAACGGATCATTGGCTAGAAATGGTTAAGTTTAGCTACTTGGAGACTACTTTCAGTCATTTATGGACTTCATATACCCAAACAACTATGGAATTTTTATGAATGGTGAGGTATCATGTTACCGGGCCACAACTGTTCACAACTTGTTTGAAGAACATTCTGGACAATTCCAGCAAATGATTTAGACACCTAGATCACCCAACATGAATCCCATTGACCATTTATAGGACGTAATCAAGAAGTAAGTTTGTGCACAAAAACCTGCAGTGGCAACACTTTTGAAATTATGAACACCTATAGAGGCAACATGGTTCAAGAGTTTTGCAGAGAACTTCCAGCGACTTGCTGAGTCCATGCCATGTAGAGTTGCTGCACTTCACTGGCAGAAGGAAGTCAGACACGATATTAGGACATATCCCATGACTTTTGCCACCTTAGCATATAAGGTATTTCTCCCGCCTTCTTGGTGTAGTGGTCAGCATGCTGGGTGTGTATTCCAGAGGTCCATGATTCGAGTTCTGGTGAAGATGCTGCTCATTTTTCATGTCTCCTGCTTCCAAATAACCTAATGACTCTACAGTGGCACCGAAAAAAAAGGTAGTGGATGATGATTCTCCAACACCAGGATTTGGCAATTGGGTCCCCTAATCGCCAGTCGCCCTTTAAAAGGGGGAGTATACAAGGTATTTCGCCCACCTTCTTGGCATGCGTTCATGGTGTAGTGGTCAGCACGCCGGGTGCATATTCCAGAGGTCCGTGGTTCGAGCCCCGGAGAACACGTTGCTCATTTTTCCTGTCTCCTGCTTCCAAATAACCTAATGACTCTACAAACATAAAGTGGGGGAAAAGAAACAGGTTTGTGATTGTGGCATGAAGCTAAATGACATAGCATACTTGTTTGCAATGTTGCACAGAATGTTTGGAATTATGCACAGAAATGGTAATTTACTCTTGTAAGTACAAGAGATCACATGTTCTGAATTTCAGTTCACTAAATAATTTTTTGCTTCAGAAAGATATAGACAATTTTCATTAAACAATTACATAGACAATTTTCCTACCAAATAACTGTTTGCAGAATGGACTGTAATATTGTCAAGCAATAGACATAAAAATTGCTTTGTTGGTGAAAAGTTTGGTAGAGCCCTTCCTTGTCAAGCACCATTCATTTTTTTCTTTCACACCTATGGGCAAATCCATCCCCTCCCCTTTTATTTTTTCTTTTTTAGCATTGACAGGTCCTGCATTACAACTTTTAAATCACACAACATAATTTTGTTGACATTTCTGATACAGACAAAATCAAACACCAGCCAACTTTCAGTTGTTAGCAGTGAATTTATAGTACCTTCCTGTTATCAGCATCAATTCAGAAATTATGTACGTATGCATGTGGATGTATATGCACATGTATACAGATATACATATGCATACATGCATATATACATACAATTCTGAATCTGTTCCTGATAACAGAATAGCGAATTTAAACATAAGGAATACTTGATTAAAATTCTTTTAATTATGCCACATTAATGCCATAATGGATCAAATATTTAAGTTTCTGGAGTAATTTATAATTGGGTCCAGCTGAATACTACAACTAATGATAAACTTTTTCTTTGACAGATAATTTACTCTTCCAGAAAGAGGATTCATTTCTCTCCCTAAATGCACCAAAAGTTTTCATTTGAATGAACCTGAAACTAAACCTAACTCCAGCAGTTATTCACATCCAAGTTACATCTATTATTTACCGATACTTAAATTATGCACAATTGTAATTTAGAAGTTTTCTTATAAGAACATATAGTTTATTCATAATTAGTTTTATCACAGGATTTTATTTAATTCACAATTCAATTTTATTTATTTTTCACAGGATTTTACTAAATTATTTTAACAATACAGGATTAGGAAAATGCTGAAGACAGTTTTAAATAATGTAATTAATAGAACATTGGAAAAAAATTGTTTAAAAGAAGTTTAATAAGATACGTGTCACTTTTTATTTAGTAACTTTGATATTAAATAATGTAAAATTGAAAAATTGGTTAGAATAGATTTTAAGGTACCCCTTGTATTATGGCATATTTGTTGTTTTATTTATTGCCAAGTTGTTGTTTCATTTATAGTAACCGGACTAATTGAATGTTATGGAAACCCTACTATGACGCAATCATTTGCATTACTCTGGGAAATTTGGAATGATGGGATGTTTTGTATGGGTTTTGTGGTGTCTGTTGATTGGGAAGTATATTGCTTGTTTCATTGTTTAGATGGTACAATGGCTGAAAGTAGTAAGATTAATTTGAAGTTTCTGTACAATTTGGAATGAAAAGGGAAAAGAGCGTTAATTGACTGGTGCGTAAATGAAGGTTTACTTAGTAACCATTATAAGTGTCCTGTATGTAGGAAGGATATGCGTTTAGTTGAACATAAAAATCGTTTAGATGGATTTGAATGGGTTTGTAGGAAGAAAGGTTTTCGCTATGTGAAGTGTTCGATCAGAAAGGGTACCTGGTTTGAAAAAAGTCATTCGAGTATGATTGATATTTTGCTTTTTACATGGCTTTGGGTATACGAAGTGAATTCAAAAATTATCGAGACAGAATTGAATATTAATAATGATAAGACAGTAATGGATTGTAAAAATTTTTGTAGGGATGTGTGCATGGATATTTGTCTTCAGAAAGGTGAAAAGATTGGCGGTGCGGGAATCGTTATTCAATTAGATGAAAGCAAATTTGGGAAACGAAAGTATAATAGAGGTACACGAGTGGTGGGAAAGTGGGTGTTTCGTGGAATATAATGACGGATGGGAAGGTGTTTTTTCAAAGTGGTTGACAATAGAAGGAAAGAAACTTTATCGGATGTAATTGAACGAAATATTTTACCAGGTACAACTATTATATCTGACTGTTGGAAGTCCTACAATTGTCTTTCTGATAATAGGTTTGTTCACCTTTCCATGAATCATGCATTGACATTTAAAGATCCAGAAATGGGAGCTCATATAAATAATATTGAAGGCATGAAAAGTGTTGTGAAAAGAGATTTCTGGAAAAATGTCATCGACAGTCGGGAACCCCGCACGATATTTTTTACTCTTATTTTTGTAAATTTATGTGGCGACGCCGATATACAGATTCGAGTTCAGATAATTTTAGGAAATTTTTGGCTGCTGTTAAGGAATTTTGTGCGCCGCAGACTGAAGATGAAGTTACTTCTAAATAGGGTAAGTGCATATTTGCTTTTTGTAGTGCTTAAATGTATAACATGTTTTTCCTTTTTTATGTTATTTTATTGTTTGGTTTAAAATGTAGTTTATTGAGATTATGTATTTTTTGTTTCCCTGTACCATAGAATTGTGTGCTCCTTTGACTTTTTAAGTGAAAATATATCGATGTGTACATGGACAAACTCAAGGGAGAGCATAATGCATACTTTGTGCAATGCTCAGATTTTTGTTAAGTGAAAATAGGTCAATGTGTACATGGATAAAGTCAAAGGAGTGCACAATGCCATTTTTTTGCAATTCTCCGATGTTTTTTTAAGTGAAAATAGGTCGATGTACACATGGATACCAAGTTTGTGCAATTCTTTGTCTTGTTATTTTGTCTTTGTGAAGCGGCGATTTAGCATAGTTTGTGCAATTTTCTGATGTTTTTTTAAGTGAAAATAGGTCAATATGTACATGGATAAAGTCAAGAGATTGCGCAATGCCATTTTTGTGCAATTCTCTGATTTGTTTTAAGTGAAAATAGGTCGATGTGTACATGGATACCAAGTTTGTGCAATTCTTTGTCTTGTTTCTTTTTGCTTTGAGCAGTGACGTTTTTTGATGCGAAGATTACCACTACGCAAGCCAAAATAAGAAGTCAAAGAATTGCATAAACTCGGTATCCATGTAGAGACAAAAATCGCCAAGCTTTGCCAAGGGGTACTCTAAAGTATATTTTTATCGAAAATGTTATTTTTTGTACATCTGCAACATCTTCATGTCGCTGAATAAACAGTTCGTTGCAACGAGTTCTTGGGCCAGAGGCCCTATTCCCATCTAAGTGTTGAATTAATTTTCAAATTTTGTAGTTAAAGTGATTGGTGTGATAAGCAACAGGTTGTTGTGATGAGAACGTATACGCAAAGCTATCAGCAGCATTTCCATAAAAGCAAAGCTGAAGATGGAAGTCCGAGTTTCAAATGTTGGAGGTGGTCACTAAGCGGCTGGCCATAATGAAGTCAGGAGTGGAAGTGCTATGTGATTCATCAGTAAGGATAGCTGATCAGTAAGCATCTATATGATTTGCAGGTGAAAGAAAGCTGACTGGTCGTAGGAAGTGTGAGTTTAGATCACTTAATGAATAAATAACAATATAATTAGCATTTTAAATTCTTTTTTTGTTGTTGTTGTTGTAAATCAACTGCTCTGTACTGATAAACGAGGAAAAAAAAACTGTTACTTTGACACAAGAAGTAAGCTCAGCTAAATTTTTCTATTAATTACATTTAATTGATCTTTAGAACACACTACAGTGACTGCACTGTTTTAAGCTATGCTACCTAGTGGAATCCATTTACATAAAACTGTAAATCTTTATATGCTAGAAGTTTAAAGATGAAAAATGGAATGGTTGCATAAGTACTTTCATGATTTTCTTCATATGTAATATGAATACAAGCCAGTTCCCACAGAACAGCTCCACAAAAGTTTTCCTTCAAGACATCTCTTTAGCATTATACAAATAACACTTGTATACATTTTTCATAACCTAACAAATATTTTTTTTTTTTTTCTTTCCTAAATTTGCTAAAAATTTCACTGAAATGCTCAGCAGTAAGCACTAGAAGATGACGTAGTAAATTTATTCTCAAGTACCTGCAAATTCTACATAAAAATGCTAGGTTTTATATTTACAGAACTGCCCTACTGAAACTACTTTAAATAACTTTCTAGTTCTGAGAAACATGTTGAGAATCTTTACCTAGAATTAGGAAATAATGCCGGTCATCAGCTTTTTTCAAATATCTTGTTTACTGGAGAATACTCTTAAAATTTTTTCAAGCTGATTAAATGTCTAGATAAAAAGCAACATCTCTTAGATCTAATCCAATAACAAACTTCTTGTACATCTCTCTTAAATATTTTCCTACATATTTCAAGAAAATCATAATAGACATTTCACAAAATATTTTCACCCAAGTCAAGGCATTTATTTTCACAAATATGTTTCATTAATTAGAAATACTGCCTGATTATATGCAAACTTTTTTTTTAACAAAGAACAGAATAAAACAATCTAGATCATTCTTTACTATTACCATCAAAAAGAGATGATAATAATAAAGCATGATTTGATTTTCATCAACAGAATTTGATACATATACTCACCTCACAATACAGATGATGATACAGAAAAGCATAGCTACTAATATCAGGGACCCAAAAGTGGCAATAAAAAGGGCCACAATGAGCCAAAGCCAGAGATTTTGATAAACCATCTAAAAAAAAATTAACATTCTAAACATGTTAAATGTCTAAAAAAATACGAACTAAAAAAAAAAAAGGTATACGGATATCTTTTTTAAAACTGTTTTATTCTTGAATTAAAAATTTAATGCTAATAATTTACCAAAATCAATGTAACAAAAATTAAACGTTTCTAGCGACAAGTATACACAAAAACACTAATATCAGTTAAAACACATAAAAATATTAGAATTATGTGGCAAAGAAACATTTTCTCCCACAGTTACATGCAATCAAAATTAACATTACACAATGTCACATGGGAATATGTAAATTTAAAACATAAGCAACTAAACCATATTGGCTAAATGCAACACTATTGTCGCACATTACATGCACATGTTTCAGTTGAATATTCTCCGTTGCAAGATGAAAACGCTGATGCAATTACTTTTAACGGAATGAGGAAAAATATTCTAATACACATAAAGCAACAAACAACGCCTACTGTACCGTAGATAGACATGTTGGTAAACAGTCACGAGATATATGTGACGATGGAACGATTGTTTTTCATGATTTAACTCATACACACGAAATAACAACTTTTGTGCTACATTTAAACGACTGAATAGAAATGGCTGAGTAAATTAAGTAAGAAATGCAAAACAAATAATTAAACAACAGGAAACAACACAGAATGTAAACAAACGAGATCACTTAAAGCAGGAGATTAAATGCTGCCAATTGCCAATTACTAGCTCTATGTAAGTCATAAAATTATGTCTCATTATAAATATATGCCAAAAGTTTATTTTTTATATAATTTAATAGCCTTGAAAATAATAAATAGTTTTAAAATTGCATCTTCATTTAAGTGATATTTCTAATTCAATCCATTACAAGCATTTGATTGGGTCACTTCTAAATAATGCAATCTTAAATTCGAATCTTTGGACATTCGTCATTTGTCATGCCTGGACAAATGAAGAGTTTGTCTGCAATTTTGAGTTTGATAATTTTTCGTTGACTATAGCAAAATAGCGAACTCTGAATTAACAACACTGTTTCCAGTTCCATTGATGAATTCACTGCGTTTGTTATTATTAATTAATGAGTATAACTCAATTACTGATCTCGCCTCTGTGCATGATGTTAAACACCTTTAATTTAAACTTATACTGTTAATGGCCATTGGCATAATATTTATATACTGGTTATAACTCTTCAGTAGTTGACTGCCAGCAGCGAAATCAAGATCCAAGATCCACTGCGTTTGTGTACTGTTTGCTGAATATAAAGAGTAATAATTTGCTCTTTAATTCGCAGGGTTTTTTTAACAAATTATGTCATATTTATTTAACGAAAAAATGATAAGTTTGCCAGATCGTTTTGTAAAGCTAAAACATGGCCGAGCCAAGGTGGTGAAAACGATCTTAGAGAATAAAATTAGTATTGGACTCGAATACGCTCAGCAGTAGCCCAATGGAAAGGCGGTTGAGAAGAAGTACACGGCCCTCCAAAAGTTTTCAGAACTCAGCATTGCAAAAATGTCAGTAACCTTTCCATTCACAGTTTATGTGCATGAAAGTAAAAAGTTTAAGAAAATATTTTTAAAAACTATACTTACCACTTTTATGTCATAGAAAAGAATATTTTTACAGAAGTTGGTGAAAAAATGCAAAAATTGTAAGTTTTGTACATGAATATTTATCTTCAACTGTTATTAGCATTTTCGTTGCTAATATCCAGGAGAGTTAAATATCAGTTTCCAGAAGAAGTCGTTTGCCCGATTCATTGAGGTGGCGGGAGGTCCGATGTACGGAAATGGGGATGTCACAAGCTGATGCTGCTAGATGTCTTAATTTCTCTCGTGTTGTGGTCCACCGGCTATGGAATCAGTTTGAATCCGAGAATTCTGTGTCTAGAAGACATGTGCCAGGCAGACCAAGTGTTAAAACACCTGCGGGAGACCGTTGTTTAACGTTTTCGGTCCAAAGGAGGCGTAACATTACTGTGCCACAGCTCATGGCAGATCATTTATTGGAAACAGGAACAAGAATCTCAGAGACTACAATGCGCAGATGCCTGCACAATGCAGTTCTGTATTCAAGACTGTCAAATCCCTTTGACCCGAGGACACAGAGGTGCCCGTTTATGTTAGGCAAGAGAGTCTCTTGGACCAGTCAACAACAGACATCTTTTCTCTTCACAAACGAGTCCAGTTCACAATGCAGAGTGATTCCGGTCGTCAGCTGGTCTGGAAGGAATAACGCGCGAGATACAACCACACTGTGGAAAGACACAGTTACAGAGGTGATGTAATAATGTTTTGGGCTGGGATCTTTCTCGGTGGTCACACTGACCTGCATGTGTTCCATGAAGGAACTTTGAGCGGTGTGAGATATCGTGATAAGATCCTTGATCAATACGTCCGCCCATATGCCGCTGCTATTGGTCCTGGATTTCTTCTCATGGAGGACAATGCGCAACCGCACCGGGCTCGGCTTGAGGAAGAATATCTTGAGGGTCATGGTGGGGAGCGGATGGAACGGTCAGCTCAATCTCCAGACCTGAATCCGATAGAGTATCTTTGCGACTGCCTTGGGACACAGGTTGCTGCTTTAAGTCCTCCTCCAAGGTCGTTCAATGAACTTAAATAAGGATTATTTCGTGTCTGATCGTTTCTTCTCATTTCACTGGCCGACAACTTAAATGACACCATAAAAGGTCTCTGCTGCCAATGTATTGCAGTTATGGATAGACACATTCCTTATTAAAATACATTTTTATAGTGTTGCCACCACATTTTTCCTCGAAAAAACTGTGATGTACTTGTTTGAAATTAGTCAATTTCTAAACTTATTTTAATAACTTCGGACGAATAAAAGTATATTTCACAAAGAAAACCTTTTTAATTAACAACGAACTTATTTATTTAGCATTCTAAACATATCAATGAAAGAACATTCCGTGCATTGTCACGCTCAAAGCATATGAAACAAAACATCACTGTTGCCACAAAAAGTCTACATTATAATGAATATATTAAATTATGATGGATTAATTGAGTTCGTGCACGATCCTTAACAGTACTGTTTCTCTAAGACTGAATTTCTCTGCCAAAAGTGCTTGTTTTTGTTGTTATTCATGTTTGTACTGAACTTTGTTGTAATTCATGTTTGTACAAGAAAAATGTTACGTCTCATTCATTAAAGAACTGTTTAATAAACTTGTCATCTAATTTTTTTGTTTCTATGTTATTTCATTTGCAAATTAGACACAAAAACATGCTGTACTTTAACTTGTGGAAGACAGTGTAGTTCGGCCCTATAGCAGTATTTTAAATAACAATGGTTTGCTGCATGAGCGTTTTTGTGTTTTATTCATGTGAAATATTAAAACAAGTCAGTTTCCCAGAAAACTCTGTACAAAAACATATCCTTCCTCTTGCATGTTTTGCAAAAGTCGTGCTATAGCGTAACTAAACTATGAACTCGAGTGCTTCAGTAAACCGATTTTTGAATTTTGGGAACTAGGAAAAAAAACTTCAAAACATTTTAACTGAATTTTTAGAACAAGGATTTCCTTCTGTCTGTGGTGAATCTCCCTAGAATTTTCTTTCAGTTTCGAATCTTTTGTCCTGTATTAGCTTTCGATACACACGCAACATATTCACTGGGGTTTAATGATGTAATAACCAGAATCACCAGGCATGCAGCCCAAACTCTATTGAAACTGACCGTAACATTTAAAACTTTTCATAGGTCCCGAATGATTTAGGTGTAAAATATTAAATTTCAAAATTATTTCTCTACCAAGATAGTTCACTAGCATCACTTCAAATGTTTGAGAAAGATGCGAGCACGTTCATTATAAAAAGACACATTTACTGGATGTTCTTGAAGAAGAAACAGGTTGACACAGAAAGAATGAGCCCATAAAGTATGTGGGATCAGAAAAAACAAGCGAAAATGCATTAATTTAGAAAGGTAAATGCCTAACAGTTCCCTAGCTCTTTTGACATTTTCTTGACAGCAACATTCTGCTATTTTTCCTGAGGCTTCAAATTGTGTGCCATAAAGTGTTAATTGACATTTAGTTGATTAATATCGAATTGCTTGTAAATTTTGTTATTTCTGACTGACACTATGGGGCGCTAGATATTTGTCTCTTTGATGCAATTCTGAGGCAAAACATAAAAAGTATGGGACGCAAGAGGTTTTTATTAATGAGTAACTTTTCAACAGATAGCTGAGTTTTGTTTTACGCCGAGCTGAGTTTTGTTTTACGTAAAGGAAATTTCTGAATAATAAAGTGTGTATGTGGAGATCATAAAAGATTTCGATTCAGAATCACCCGATATAAGTGGCACATGTAGCCCAGAGCAATGCAGTTTCATGCATACTAAGATTGCCAGTGATTTATAATTGCTGCGGATATTTCCACTTTAAAAACCTCCGAGTATTACAGGTTTAGCAATGAAATTTCAAATTTCCTCAAAATGTCGTCGATAAATGGTATTTTCTTGAATATAATTAAAAAACGACTATCTCATTTTGAACCGTGATTCCTTTCGGAAACTGGATACATTAAATGCTGGTAGAAAGTTTCATGTGCAATGGGTAAGGAAGCCACCCCTGTATACGAAGTTTTGTGTCTATAATGCTGAAATTGTTTAACTCAAGACATGGAGTCCTCTCAAGCCATCGTTTGTCACTGTTGTAATTACTCAACAGTGACAAACTCGGTACGTTAACTCGGTTCAAGATGTTAAGCACATTTTATTCGAGTAACAAAGCTACTCGGTAGAAGATGCTAAGCATATTTTCAAACTTTAATCGACTTTTTGAATTTTTGTCGTCGCGGAAATATCGACTAGTTTCACTTAACAAATAAAAGTCGGCATACCCCACAGATGCTACTATGGCGTGCTTTCAAGTGAATCACAATGTGTAATAGCTGATTTTGTGTTCTTGTTTACGGAAATTTTTCTTAATTTCATATGACTGGAAATTTACGCAGAATCTTGCGTGAATAGATACTTACTACCTGCGTACTAAAATTAATAAAATAAATTAATGTATGAAGAAATACAAATAACCTAATTATCAAAATGCTTCATTGTTTTGAATAAACATTGAAATGTGTTACATTATTTGACTTTATGACATTAAATGTCTTTGTAAGTGTGTTAATACGTTCTGTTTGGTAAAAGCTAAACTACTTTCATTTACTGTTAGATATGAGAAGATTTTCTGATTCATTTAGCACAATTATCAAAATTCTTACTTCTTTAATGTCCTAAGAATTTCCATAAACGCTTGTGCAATATTAGTATTTTGGTTTTCATGAAAGAAGGGAAAACTGCAAATATGATCACAGCATAGGCCTTTTATTATTTTGAAATTTTTGTATTTAGCAGTATAAAAGTTATATTTGATGGATATATGTATGCATTTCTGATGATGTTAACAAAAAGGTATTTCAAAGTACAGGGAAATCTCAGGAAGCGATGGATAGGCGAGAATATAAAAAATATAATTTACGGTAGAAAAGTGAAATGAACAGAAAAAGAAATTTCTAGTCTAAAATTGTAAGAGCAGTCGTATTATTTGTTATCAGCTTGAATATAGGAAGCCTGTATTTAATATAATGTAAATTTTTGAAGGAAAAATATACTACTGATCTTAGAAGAGGATCTTACTAAATGATGTGGATAATGACAGTTTTTAAATGCTAATAAAATTGCCAGTTATTACTCTGAAGATGATCAGCAGTATTCTAAACGTGTCGAGATAACAAACTGGCATACACATAAAAAAACTTTCGCCAGATACAGTTTCATATCTTAAAATATATATTTCCAACTACTTTTTTTAGTTTAATAAAATATCATTAGTTACAGTTTAATTTTCATGGAACCATTTCAACGTTTACAGTATGAATTTGATAGCTTTTTTAATGAAGATTCTATAATCGCAAATTAGAGATCAAAAGAGAACTTATTACCTTATATTTAAATTTATTGATTATTTTATATGCACATAGATATTTGATTCATGGAAAGGAATATATGCGCAATAAGTATATACAAATGTATATAGAATCTACAATATTTTTGGGAAGGATTCCGCATTTTCATGCATGTTTGTTTCTCCAATACATTAATTTCACTGCATTTTTGTTGAGAATTCTTCTAATTTGGTTACAGCCGAAAACATTGAGGCAAAAACATCGCGGACGAAAACGTCGACGAGAAAACAACGCAAGGCGTTATCTTTCCAGTAATATATTCTTATTTTTGTTTAACCCACCAGAAGTGGTGAAAGTTTGTGTGGCTCCATTTATAGGCACAGTATCTTTTCGTTTCTGTACTAACTACTTATACAAACACCTTTCTTCTTCAATTTAATCACCAATTCTTATTTTCTTGTTTAGACACTTATTAAACTTATGATTTCTTTTTAAAAACTTACCATAGCATTCTCGAAAGTAAGCAGGACTTTTTCCTTCATCTGGTCGCATACTGTGCCCTTAAGAATTTCCCATTTTCGATACATGTTAGCTTAAGGAGCAGAACTTTCTCAATGTTTCTAATTTTCTTATTCATCCGCAATTTGCTGTCTTTTACCTGTCATTACAACTGCATAATCTCACTTCATTATTGCTCCAAAAATCAATGATTTTCTGACACTGATTGGTCACAAACCGCAAAAAATTAATTTAGAGGCTGTTTACAGTATACAGTCAAGTTAAAATACATTGTACAAGAGCATACAAAATTATAAATTTAAACACAACAGACTTTTAATAGGTAAATGCTCAATAAAGAAGCGAAATGTAGTGAAAAAAGTACAGAATCTTAAGTCTAAGCACAGCAACCGTGACAAGGTCAGAGGATTTTAGATATTCAACTATCTATTCCATCGAAAGAAAAAGATTGCAGAAGAGAACAGAATGATTGATAAAGGAAACTAGAAGAAAACTAAATTCTGCGATTTTAGAAAAAACTGTACTACAAAGTAACATCCTAAAAACATCGGGGCACCTGCTCGTACTCGAGATATATTTGAACCTGTGATTTATAAAATCGGAATAAAACAAGATTTTGCAGCATCTGAATTGAATCTAGCGATTTAAGCACCGAAAAATATTAAAAGATATCTTTGTTCTTGAAGGAGATGAAGACAAGGTCTTCAGAGTTCCGGCGCCTATATGCCAATCATTTCACCACAGGATGAATGTGTGCGTGTGGGAAGGGAGCAGTTGTCTAAATTCCTTACCAGTTAGTTAACACCAAAAAGCAGGTGTTACTATCCACATTACGTCAAGAAATCCAAGTCTGCGAAAAGATCGTGTCTTGAAAAATTGGAAGTGCTGCAAATCTACACCATATGATAGCTGTAAAAGGGAAATATTCCAGCTCATTTTTTTATCAAATATGATGCAATAAGTGTCAAGTCACACACCGTAATGTGTATAGGTAAGAAATGTTGCCATTCCATGAGCTATAATCTAAATTTTAAAATTTACATAGTATATGTATGTTTTCTAAATATGCATTAAAATGAATAACTCAGGTTCTTGATAGCGTGTTTCCCGCCTATAAAAAGGAAGCTTAAGTTAGCTTTCAGGTATTAAGTTGTAATTTGAAGAATAAAGATTTTTTTAATATTTATTTATGTCATTTGCATATTGTTTTAAATGCAATAAATTTTTCAAACGTCTACTTACTAAAATCTATTTACATGTCGTAAATGTTTCTTGCTATTAAATTAGCCAACTTCACTTTTTGATCATACGTTTCATTCTGCAAAGACATGTTTAAAGTAGTTACAACCGAAAACGTATAGGTGTAATGCTTGTTTCGTAATTAAAGCAAACTCCATTGGAACACAGCAAACTTTATTTAATAGATCAATTTCATAACTGCAACATGTAAGTCGAAGAAAAGGTAACATTAAAAATTAACAGCCAAAACGTATTCTATTTTTTTAAATTTAAAAATCATTTTCTTACTTCGTGCGAGAACCGCACGCAGCTCTCGAGTTTCAAACATTGCCATTTATTAACATATATATTTCAAATTCAACTAATTCAAAAGTACAAGATTATTATTGCAACAATATCTAAAGCTGTTACAATCTCTCCCCCAACTGAGAAACTTTTCGGAAGAGAAAAGCTCTTGAACGCGACTTTCTCATTAATATTAAGAGAAGGCAAATTCTCGTTTACGTTTATAAACTCCTGGCCAAAATTTTAAGTTTTAAACATATATTCTAACAGCACATTTAAATAGGAAAAAATTGACAAAATTTAGAGTCATCAAATTAGAGTATATTAAATAATAAAGCAAAGTAAAATATAACTTTGTTTACATACACTAAGAGACATCGTGCTACTTAATTCTACTCAGAACGTCAACATTTTTGTGCAAGGCTCCCTTTCGATGAACGACTTTAAAATTATACGGTTGTAATGTGAGTGCCCAGCGCATCAAACTAGAATTACATTTGGCATTAGATTGTAGCCAGACTAAAGGGTTATGATCTGTTTGAATCAAAAACTCTTGCTGACCATCAAGATAAAAATGTAACTTTTTTACAGCATAGACGATGGCGGCGCACTCCTTCTCTGTAGTACAATAATTCTTTTCAACTTTGGTAAATTTCTTGCTTATATGCAAGACAGGATGCTCATTTTGATAATTATCTAGTTGAGATAGTATAATTCCGATGCCATTGTCAAAGGCGTCGGTTTGTATAATAAATTTCTTTTTAAAATCAGGAGCATAAAGAATGGGTTTTTTGCATAGCAACTCTTTTAACTTTTTAAAGGCTTGGTCACATTTTTCAGACCATTGTATGTTTCCCTTTTTTGTTGCCCCCTTCAAAGTGTCAGAGAGGGGCGAAGCAATTTCTGAAAAGTTCGCTATATATTGGCGATAATACCCCACTAGTCCCAAAAAAGCACGTACTTCTGTTTTGGTCTTAGGTGTAGGGTAATCTTTCACAGCTAAGATTTTGACTTCATCTGGAGTTCGTCGTCCTTGTCCCACAATATGGCCTAAATATCTCACTTGATCTTGTGCAAATTTACATTTTGATGGTTTTAGCCGTAAATTTGCTTTTTCTATCCTGTCTAATACAGCAATTAAGTTTTAACGTGCTCTTCCCAGTTTTCTGAATAAACAGCAATGTCATCCAAATATGGTACAGCGAAATCTTCGCATCCCGCCAGAATTTTAGACATAACCTTTCTAAAAAAAAATACGGGACATTCTTTAATCCGAAAGGCAAACGTAGAGGTTTGAAGCTTCCGAAACTAGTCACAAATGTTGCATATCTTTGGGCTCTTTCGGTTAATGGAATCTGCCAGTGGCCTCTAGATAAATCTAACAGAGTAATACATTTTGCTTTTGCCACTGTTTCTATGCGTTCTTCGATATTAGGTAACGGATAGTATTCAGTTCGAGTAATAGCATTTAATTTGCGATAGTCGATACAGGGACGAGGATCTTTTGATGAAGTTTCTATCAAAATCATGGGAGAGGTATAGTCCAACTCCCCAGGCTCTATAATTTTGAGATCAAGCATTTTCTGAATCTCCATTTTCAGAATTTCAGTCTTTGTTCGTACTGGTTCATTTGTTAGAAGCTCAATATCGTGGCTGACTAAATTAGTCTGTCCAGGATTATTCGAAAAACAATCAGAATATTTCCATAACACCTTTCGTAAGTCTTCTATTTGCTCTGGTAGCAATCGTTTTTCGAGCTCATTCCCTTCTATGATATCCGAGAAATTTAATATATTTGGATTGGAAGGCAAATGAGGTATGTTCATTTCTAAATCACCTTC